>PVIU01005781.1:0-109336 GCA_004026605.1 Ondatra zibethicus
GTATTCATAAATCATTTGTAGTTGAGCTCTGCTGGGCTCAGAGCTCAGGCTTCTGGATGCTTTCAGGTTCCTTAATCTTCAGAGAGGAAACATCAGCATAAGCAGGCACACCCAGTAAAGCAACATCTTGTATCCCCTTGGGTTCCTTCAGGCGTCTTATTGCTCTAGATAAGACATCAAGTACTATACTAAATATATATGGAAAGAGTGGACAGCCTTGTCTTGTTCCTGACTTTAGTGGAATTGTTTTGAGTTTCTCTCAGCTTAATTTGATGCTGGCTGTGGGCTTACTGTAAACTACCTTTATTGTGTTTAGGTATGTCCCTTGTACTCCTAAATCTTTTGGACTTTTGACAAAAAGAGGTGTTAGATTTTGTTAAAGGCCTTTTCTGCATCTAATGAGATGACCATGTGGGGTTTTTTTCTTTCAGTTTGTTTATATGGTAGATTACATTTACCGATTTTAATATATAGAACCATTACTGAATTTCTGGCATGGAGCCTATCATGATGAACAGTCATTTTGATGTGCTCTTGGATTGGCTTCCAAGTATTTTATGGAATATTTTTGCATCTATGTTCATAAGGGATGTTTGTCTGTAATTTTCTTTCTTTGTTGGGTCTCTACGTGGCTTGTGCATTGGAGTAATTGTGGCCTCATAGAATGACCTGGACAATGTTCCTTCTGATTCTGTTCTGTTGGATAATTTGAGAAGCACTGGCATGACTCTCCTTTGAAAGTCTGGTAGAATTCTGCACCAATACCAACTGACACTGAGGGTTTTTGTTTGTTTGTTTTGCTTTTGTTGGGTGACTTTAAATGGCAACTTCAATTTCACTAGGGGTGGCTGCTCTATTTAAATTGTTTATCTGATCTTGACTTAACTTTGGAAAATAGTACCTATCAAGAAAATTGTTCATTTCTCTTAGATATTTCCAATTTGGTGGAGAACAAGTTTTTAAAGTATGTCCTTATGATTATTTGGATTTTCTTAGTGTTTGTTGTTATATACCTCTTTTCGTTTCTGATTTTGTTAACTGAGATATTCTCTCTCTTCCTTTTAGTTCGTTTGTATAAGGGCTTTATCTTGTTGATTTTCTCAAAGAATCAACTCTTTGATTTATTGATTCTTTGTATTATTCCCTTTGTTCCTATTTTATTGATTTCCCCCCTCAGTTTGATTATTTCTTGCTAACTACTTCTCTTTGGGTGTAATTACTTCTTTTGGTTCTAGAGCTTTCAGGTGTGCTGTTAAGTTGCTACTATGAGATCTATGCAATTTCTTTACGCAGGTGCTTAGTGCTATGAGCTGTCCTCTGAGCACCACTTTCATTGTGTCCCACAAGTTAGTGTCTGCTGTGGACTCATTTTCACTGACTCTAAAGAGTCCTTCATTTCTTTATTTACTCTGTCTTGGCCCCTTTTTCATGCAGTAGAGAGTTGTTCAGTTTCCACGAGTTTGTAGGCTTTCTGTTGTTTTTGGTGTTGTTGAAATCCAGCTTTAATCCATGGTGGTCTGATATCGTACAGGTGGTTAGTTCAGTTTTCTTGTATCTGTTGGAACTTGCTTTGTGACTGAGAGTGTGGTGAGTTTTGGAGAAAGTTCCAGGAGGTGCAGAGAAGAGGGTATGTTCTTTTGTATTTGTGTGAAATGTTTTGTAAATACCTGTTAGGTCCTTGTGGTTTATGACATCTGTTAGCTCCAGCATTTCTCTGTACTGATTTTGTCTAGATGACCTGTCCAGTGGTGAAGTCTCTCACTAGGAGTGTGTGAGGGTCAGTAAGTGACTTAAAGTGTAGTAGTACTTCTTTTACAAAGGTGGGTGCCCTTGTGTTTGGGGCTTAGGTGTTAAGAACTGAAATGTCCTCTTGGTGGATCTTCCTTTTGGTAAGGTATATAGGGTCTTTCTCTATTTCTTCTGATCAGTTTCAGTTTGAAGTCTATTTTATTAGATATTAAAATGGCTACACCAACTTAATTCTTAGGTCAATTTGCTTGAAATATTTTTCCACTCCTTTATCCTGATGTGGTGTATAAATTTGATGTTGAGATGTGTTTCTTGGGTGCAGCAGAAAGATGAATCCGATTTTCACATCTATTCTGTTAATGTGTGAGCATTTTGGGGGGGGGGGCTAGAGGTCATTGATACTGAGAGATATCAATGTGCAATGATTGTTGATTCCCGGTATTTTCCTGTTGGTGGTGGTAACAGGGGTGGTGGTGGTGATTGTGTGTGTGTGTGTGTTTTCATTCCTTTGATTTTGATGGTTTGGGATTATTTATTCCCTTTGTTTTCACAGTTGTAGTTAACCTCCTTGGCTGAAATTTTCCTTCTCGCACCTCCTGTGGGCTGGATTTGCAGATAAATATTTGGTTTTTTTTCAAGGTATATTTTGTAGTCTCTATCTATGGTTATTGAAAATTTGTTGGGTATAGTAGTGATTTTATACACACACACATACACGCACACGCACACACACACACACATACACACATATATAAAATTTGTGGTCTCTTAGAGTCCGCAGCACATCTGTCCAGGCTCTTCCAGCTTTTAGAGACTCCATTGAGAAGTCAAGTGTTATTTTAATTGGTCCGCCTTTATGCAGTATTTTGCCTTTTTTTGCAGCTTTTAATATCCTTTCTTTATTCTTTATGTTTAGTGGTTTGTTTTTCATGTGCCGGGGGACTTTCCTTTCTGGTCCACTCTATTTGGTGTTCTGCATGCTTCTTGTACCTTCATAGGAATCTCCTTCTTTAGGTCAGGAAAATTTTTGTCCATGATTTTGTTGAAAATATTTTCTGGGACTTTGAGCTGGGTTTCTTTTCATTCCTCTATTCCTAATATTCTTAGGTGGGTTTTTTTTTTTAAAATAGTGTCCCAGATTTTCTGGATGTTTTGTATTGGGAGATTTTTAGATTTAACATTTTCTCTGACCATCGCATCCATATTTTCTATCATATCGTCAGAGCCTGAGATTATTCCTTCCCTCTGTCACATTTTGCTGGTGGAGCTTGCCTCTCTAGTCCATGGTCATCGAATTCCCAAGCTTTTCATTTCTGGTGTCCCCTCAGCTTGGTTTTTGCCGTTAATTTCCTTTCCATCTTCAGGTCTTGACAGTTTTATTTGTTTCCTTGAACTGTTGGTTTGTGCTTCCATGAATTTCTTTAGGGAATTTTTTAATTTCCTCTTTAACGACCCCTCTCCTTTTCATATAAGTTGTCTTAAGGTTTTTAAGGTTTTGTTTCCATTGGGTGAGTATTTTGTTCCTCAGTTTCTGCTTCCTCCCTGGACTTTAGGAGAATGTGGTGTCTGTGGGCTGCCTAATAAGAAATTTTCTATGGACCTGTTTTCCTGACCTACTCGGCTGGTGTGTTCCCAAGGATGCCTGCTGGTGCTGGAGGCTGGGATAATGGGATGAGTTGAGGGAAGGAAGGATGGAAGGGAAGGTATCTCTGATCCTTTGGGGCTGGGATCAGAGATGGAAGGGAGACCACAGCAGGTTTTCTGCTACAGAGCTGGAGATGAGACTGGAGGAATTGGATCTGGGGGAACAGAAGGAGTAGGGGGTAAGAAGGGGAAGATCACAGGGGTGGGGGCAGGGAAGGCTGCCACGGGTATTCTACTGCAAAGTGGGTGGTAAGACTAAGGGATTAGATCTAGTGGTACAGAGAAAGAAGAGAAGATCTATGGTTAGTCTACCTGATTTTCTGTCAGGAGTGCTTAGAGTTGGGGGCTGGAATAAAGGAACAAGTAGTTTGAGGGAAATTAGGAGGGGATAGTCTGAAGGACGCACAAGGGATGTGGGCCAACAAAGGGTCTTAAACTGAACTTCCCATACTTCACTGGAAATGGTAGAAACGGTATTATCATTACTATGTTGTGTATACTGTAATACAATCATAAGTGCATAAATCATAAAGAAGGACAGTGAATTTCTCTGCAAATAAATCAAGGTATAATTCTAAGCGGCATCTAAGAAGCACAGAGGAAAATGGAAATGGGAAAACTGAGAAGCAATAACCAGAGAAATTAAACATAAAGCAATCAATGAAACAGCAAGCAAGCATAAATATGCCAATGACTGTGTCAAATGTCAGCAGTCAAACACACCCATTGAAAGATGGAGACTACCAAGGATTTTCTTAAAATGCCCTAACATTTTGGTTATAAGAAATTCTCCTGAGGTTCAGTTATACAAGTAAATATAAAGTAAAAAGATGAAAAAATGCCATATGAAGGTGAATAAAAATTTTTAAAGGGCTAGATTAAAATAAATTAGATCAGAGAAAAGGAAATTACTGTAGACAACAGAGAAGTTTCAAAATTACAGAGGGATTAATCTATTAGGAAGACATCAAAAGCCTAAATGTGTGCAAACTGAGAAAGAATCTCAGGGTACACAAAACTAAAATTCATAAGCTTAGAGAAGTGGATAAATCTATGATTATACTTGGGTACTTCAACATTTCTTCCCAGGAAATGCGGCAGGACCTTAAGGGAATCTGAACCACACCATTAATGAAGGTCTCTTTGATACATTTAACAGAACATTCTTTAAAACAACAGCATAATACACATTTTAGAAATTTGTTGAAACACGATTAATAAAAACTCATAGAGAAATATTGGCATTCAACCTGAAGACCAGAAAAGCAAAGCAGCCAGCCACTGGCTCTTACCTTGACCTCAGTCCAAAAATGGCGATCCTGCCTCCAGGAATCTCAGAATGAGACTGTGTGTGACAGCTGTCTCCTCCCATCTTATAATCTTCTCTAGTGCTGGGATTAAGGGCGTGAACCACTACTGCCTGGTTTCTGTGGCAATCTAGGGTGGTTACTGGGATTAAAGGTGGGGTCATTGCTGCCTGTTATGTAAGGCTGGCCAGCATGGCTGTTTCACTTTTCTGATTTTCAGGCAAGCTTTAGTTATTAAAATACAAATGAAATACCATTGTAATTGGTTTTATATTTAATTAAATATAATTTACATCATTTCTCGTCCAATCCTTCCAACCACTCCAATGTTACCTATTTCCCACTAATATTCATTCCCCCTTTTCTTTAGTTATTTTTGTTACACACACACACACACAGAGGTGGGGGAGAGAGAGAGACAAATATATAAATACAACTTGCTTCGCCTGTTTAATATTGCTTGTATGCATGTTCTTAGGGATGACTACTTGGTATTAGATAATCAATTTTCAATCTAAGTGCTTATGGAATATTCGTTGAGAAAGACTATATATAAGGTCATAAAGTAAGCCTTAGTAAACTAAAAGCTTATATTCACGAATGCGTTCTTTGACCATAATGTAATTAAACTACAAATAAGTTGAAAGATGATTTTAGAAATCTGAAACATATAGAAAGTAAGCACCATGCTTGTAAGTAGTCCACAGATCGAAGAGGCAAACTCAAAGAGAATGTGAAAAGTTACATGCAGCTAATAACAATGGAAATGAACTCTAGCCACAACACAAACGCTGATACAGTGCTCCTGAGGACTGGGGATATGACTTGACCAAGTGCTTGTTGCCAAACGGGGATCTGAGTTAGAATCTCCAGCACTCAAGCAAACCAAAGAGCCAGAAGTAACCCCAGTGCTGACGAGTCAGAGACAGGAGGATTTCTGGGGCTTAGGGCTTAGACTAGCTCTAGTTTCAGTGAAAGGAATTAAGTAGAGGGTTAAAAAGAATGAAGGACAGAACCAGTGATGAGCACTGGCGAAGGAGCACCAGACCCAGGTTACATCTCATTTCCAGTAAACAGCATGACTTCCTCCTCTGACCTCCATGTATGTATGAGAGAGCATGCACACATGTGCTCATATCACACATACACACAGGCACACACATACACATACTTGTGCTAACACACACGCACACACACACACACACACATGCTTCTGAGAGATGAACAGCAGAAGGAGATCCTAATGTGAAAAATGAGGAAGGATATAAACACAAAATTCTAGTTCTCTCATAAAACTAAAGAAGAGAATGAAACAAAATAAACCCAAGAAAACAGAAGAAATACAATGGTAAAAAATTTTTTGAAATTAAAAGACATATAGAGAAAAACAATCCAAAAAAGCAGCTTTAATAGTTAATGAAGTTGGGGCTGGAGAGATGGCTCATCAGTGAAGAGCACTGGCTGTTCCTCCAGGGGACTGTGATTTGGTTTCTATCTTCCACATGTTGGTTCACAACCATTAATACTTCTAGTGCCAGAGCCTCTGCTGTACTCTTCTGACCTCTGAGGGCAACAGCCATGCAACTGATACACAAACTTACATGCAGGTAAAACACTCAAGCACATAAAATAAAAATAAATTAATTGAGAAAGTAATAAAATTGAAAAACAACCTCTAGCAAGACTGACGTAAAGTAAAAAGAAATTAGAGGTCACCCAAATCAAGAAAAAGATCTTACAGTTATGAGAAAATATATAGGAATGCTACCAAGAAACAAGAAACTTTATCATTATAGTTTCATCATTCCAGAAGGAATAGACCAATCCCTCAAAAGTGACAAAATGCCGAGTCTACCACAAGTGAACAACATGATCTAAAAAGCCCTGGATTGTGCTGAAAGCAATGTATGAACATTGTGAGTGTGTGTATGTGTCTAGAGGCTGAAATATTCCTTCATTCAACCCATTATTATTTAAGATAGCCACTTTCACTAAAACTGAACCTTTCCAGGTCACCTATACTGGCTGGCCAGCACATCACAGGGATCTTTGTTTACAGTGAGCCACCATGAAAAAAATAAATTTCCACATCTATATGGTTGCATGGAGACATTAAAAAACAAATTACATGACACTTACTTAATCTCATCAAGGAAAACTCATTTGGTGAGACCTGGTCAGTAGCATGAAGCACTGTAGAATCCAAATCCAGATGGCAGTGAGGTAACACTGTACATCTCTTGGAAAGTCTCAAAGAAAAGACGGTGGGTGGAGGGCGCGGAGTAGCGTCAGAGTGCTCCAGGCTCAACTCTGAGGACCTAGCCCAACAGAATGAAGGACAGAACCAGTGATGAGCACTGGCGAAGGAGCACCAGACCCAGGTTACATCTCATTTCCAGTAAACAGCATGGCAGTTTCTTAGATACAATAAACATGCAATGGCTATACGACATAACATTTTTACTTCTTGGGCACATATTTCAGATAAATTCAAATTTATATTCACATTAAATCTGTGTACAGTCAGGGTTTTTTATTTTTTGTAACAGTCCCAAACTAAATCAGTTCAGATTCCTATCCATAGGTTCAATAATTAAACTACTGGCGCATCAGCACCATTGAGCATTACTCATCACCAAAAGGAACAAGCAATCACATATGCACAAACATGAATAGAGTTTAGGTAACTATGCTGAGCGCAAGGAAAAGCCAATCCTGAATGGCTTAATGACATTTATTTATACGATATCTCAAGAATGATACCATTTTAGAAATGAAGGACAGATTAGTGATTGCTGGACTGTGTGGGATGAAGGGAAGAGGTTAGAAAAGGACAAAGTATAGAATCTGGGAAGGTTTGTGAATCTGTCCACTACGATCACTGGGGTGGTAAATGCAGGTCCACTTAGGTCAGATAAGGGTGTATCAAACGAAATATATACACACTCTAATGACTGTAAGTAAATATGAACCTGTAATTATATCAGTTAAAAATATTTCCCCCTGAGAGATGACCTCCTGTATCCTTGTTAGCACTTGAGGCAGGTGGGAGAGCTGGTCCTGAGATCGTAAGAGCCAGAGAGTCGTCCCTGACCCCGAGAGAACCAACCCTGAGAACAAGAAAGTGGGAGACCGGGCCCCACCCCTTGCTCATCACTACAAGGGGTGCACTAGCCAGGCCAATGCTGGAGAGCTCCCCCTGGTGGTGAGGACAGGGGAGAGCTGGCGGGCTAACCAACTCTTCAACTACCTGGGCCCAGAACCAGGGTTGTGTATTGACCCACCCTAACACCCACCCCATTTGCGATCTGCTGGAGCACGGAGGGAGGGGGTCGGTCCTGTGGTCCTAGGGCTGCAGGACCTCCATGACACAGGGCAGCAAGTTTATCCACGAAGAGTCCCAGAGAGGGTCCACTGTCAATGGCGTAGCAGAGACCAGGGGCCTTGAACCGGCCCAATGATTCTTTGTGATGAATGCCTGCGTGTAAAAATGTAAAGGGTTTCCTGCGCGACTCACTGTATCACATTGCAGCTTCCATAATGAGACTTTCCCTCCTTTCCTTCCCTCCCCCTTTTTCCTCTCAAATTTTGTTTGTTTTAGGGGGGGAGGGCAAGTGGATGGGGAATGGGTGGGATTGGGAGGCATGATGGGAAAGACACAAAAATAAATAAAAAAATATTTCCCCCTGACTTTTTAAACTGTGGAGTTGGTTTTTTCCCCATCCATGCCCATAAGTTTTATCTTGCACTCATTGATGCTAAGCATTGATGCTAATCTTTGACTTCCTTAGCTAGAGGTCTCGCAACAACTCCCCACTAGTTGGGATGGGCAATGGATTCAAGTGCTGATACATCACCATCTGTATAGAAAGCATCCTTCCAGAAAGAGTACAGCCGGATGTAAGCTAGCCTCTGGACCCACCTTAGCTTAAGATGAACAAACTCAGGAGCACCAAGAGAAAACAGCAAGTCAATTCAAAATTTAGAACACCCTATAGGGAGTATATGTGGGATTTTTGTTCAAATTTCTTCTAGCTGCACCCACACAGCTATGTATAAGCACATGCAAGATATATTAAGCAGCTCTATAAAATGTTGACAGTTTTTGAATCAATTGCTAACTCTATTGTTGTGCTATCCTTTCAAGTTTTCTGTTTGCCTGGACATTTTCTTAATAAAAAAGTTGGCAGGAGCAAACCCTGCTTCCCGACTGGGGATTAAATGATCTTTTCCGTCCCTTCCCATCATGATAGCCAGACACTGAAGTTCAAATCTTGGCTCTGATATTTATTCGCTGTGTCCTCTGGGTCTTAGCTTTTCTCATGTATAAAGATGAAAGCTTTGGAGGCGTTCTAAAATTCTGTGTATCTCAAGGTCACCAGAGAAATTGATTTGAAATCTCCGGGCAACCCATTCACATTGTGAACGACCCTCTGTGACAGTACGTTTTTGCTTCCAATCTGTATCTCTCAAACACTAATTTAAGAGCTTCCTCCTTCTTGACCCAAAAGGGTAAGAAGGAAGAATTCTTCAAATGCTTAGAAATCGTTCTTCCCTCCCTGTTGCCTGCTTCTTTCCCACGTCTGTTGTCCTCAGCTATTCAGACCAACGTGTGGCCTCACAATGCCACGCCCACCTCATGTGCCTTTCCACTGTCCACAGTCAGCCACCCTTTACTTTTCTCTGTATCGTTTTCAAAGTGTGTGTCAGCCCTAAGCCTTGCTGATCCTAGTCAATTTACTTTGATTGCTCTGCACTGCCCATTGTAAGTTCTCCAGTTATAAGTCCATATTTGTTTATGATTCCAGGCATGCTAATTTATTCTTTTTCATAGCAAGATTATGCAGACTTACACTAAAAAAAACAAAACAAAACAAAACAAAACCTGTGTTTACCCGTATAACAGCAACACCAGATCCATGCGTGCTAAGGCTGCCGTGAAACGGGGCACAGGATTTGTATATGGCCCTTGTGCCTCCTTTCCGGTCTTCAAATCACCTCTTAATTGCTTGTAATACCTAATGAGATGTAAATGCACTGCGGATAGGTGTTGTGTTGCATTGTTTGGGGAAACACAACCAGAAGAGCACTGAGCACACTTCAGTGCAGATGTGTCTCTCTGTGGTGGACTTCAGTGCAGATGTGTCTCTCTGTGGTGGATAGTTTCACTCTGTAACTGGCTGAGGGAAAGATATGAAATCTATAAATAACCCTAGACTCAGTTTTCTAAGTTTATTTCATGTGACCTTGGAATTTTGTATTTTTAGGATACAAAAATGTAAGCCCTTTTAACTTAAGTTCTTTCTTAGAGGTATATCACATTTATCGGTTTACAGTTCCCCAAATTATGGTTTTGGTACAAAAAGTGATTTGCAAGTTTTGTTTTGAAAAATGTTTTTACTTTCTAATCATTGCTTACTATGAAAGATGAAATAATCATTTAAAGGACTAAGTTACACACCATAGTGCCTTGTTCTAAAGTGACTGAGTTTACCACATATGATCAAGTTCAGAGACTGTAAACATGGCGTCTGTTAAAGAACTAACAAGAACAAAGGAATTATGTCCACAACACAAACAAAAAGGCATCTCTCTGCTTAATTATTCCTTTTAAAGACTGCAAAGATGGATGGATTGAAAAACTATGGATTCAAGGAAGCATCCCTCCCTTGAGTCAGGAAGAAGCTCTGTACCTCACTAGATACACACAATTATCCTTTGGTAAATGGTTCTTTTGTCTCAGCTCAACGTTCTGCCTGGACCAGCAGTAACAAACCAATGGCCCATGGCCCAATGCACTGTGTTTAGTCACATGTGCCAGCTGGCCCTTTAAGGTGTTAGAATTGTCAGTGACTGAGTCCTGTTTCTGGAACTAAATGTCCTCTGGTCTTCTGGTTTACTGAACACTAACTGTGGGCCTGCACTGAACCTTGGGGAAGACATACATCCCAGCCTTTGAGACACTTGGACATGCTGCAGAGCCATCATGGACAGGCCTGGGGAAACCAGAAGGGGACAGTCACTGTGCACTGAGATCTAGAGGGAATAATGGGAGCCCAGGTCCTTCTCTAGAAGAGGCTGCTCCTCTCAGAGCAGGGCTTGCTGTGGGCGGGCGAAGAGAAGGTGTTTATTCGGCACCAAAGTGCAAATCCCAATTATCTTGTGACTTGAGTGTTTCTGGAAGTCCTCATTCTTAGCTGCCACGGGAAAGCATCTCGGAGCCAGAGACAGACACATGCAAGAAAGCCAGTTAAACAAACATTTGGATACATTTAGAACAGAAATGCGATTCCTTCTACCACACGATGCACGATGCACACTCCTGTGCTTTTGCATTCTAGAGAGAAGGAAGGACAAGGCATCCGGGAGATAGAAGCAACCAAGAGAGACAAACTTAGGTAATGCCAATGTCTCATCTAGCTGCATCCCATTTACTCCAGGACTTGAGAGATAAAGATGGCTGGAAGCATGTGACTGCAAACTGCTTCGGAGCGTCAGGACATGTTGGGATAGTATGACTGGAGGCAGACACTCGCATCCTGCCCATGAGTTTCCTGATGCACAGATGTCTAGCATAATTCCTTATCGGGCCATTCTTTCTGACTCGGGTGCTCTTAGTTCATGCCCATGGGTGGTTGTGTGAATGAACTGGGGTGTATGGACTATGGGGTACAAGGTGCTAGTATATACCAGCTGGTCATTAGATATCATCCTTGATCCTATCTTCTAAGGCTAGCTAAATGGAATTCATCCAGCATAAAGGTCTATCTTGGGTCTGTATAGTCACTGCATTTTGAGATGGCTCTGCTCTAATCCGGTGACTGACACACAGAAAGAAAATGCTCTATGTATGATGTTTCAAAATTAGCCTGGAGGTCAAAAGAAGAAAACCTCTTCTTGATAGTTTTGTATTAGGTGGCAATAAGAAGGATATGTATCGTCTCTCCAAGGCTTCTAGTGTGGAACACAAAAGCTCTTCCAATGATTCTTGAAAAATCTGTGGCTTTTTTCTTGGATACTAAATGCTTTGGCTGAGTTTCTTTAAGCAACTTATCCTGGTTTCTAATGATGATGAGTGAGTTGGCAGAGAATCCACACATTAGGAGACGTGAGTGTGTCTGTTCAGTGAGTGTGGAAGAGCAAAGGAAAGGCATAGCCTGCGTGACCTGGCCCTTATTTCACCTTCTAATCCCAGGCTACTGTAGGAAATCAAATTACTCAAAATATATTCTCCGAGCCTCACAGAGACTTAACCTTTTCCTGTCCCAGAGATTGATTTAACTGGTGATCTTGGATCTAGACAAGACTAACTAGCCCAAACAGATGCAGCAAGGCCTCCCTGGTATCAGTACCTGAGAAAAAGCATGGCAGACAGAAAATGCAGTCCCTACTGTTCATAGCCTGTGAGGGACGCCTGGATGTTATCCACTAGAAGGAGAACTTTTCTGCCTCCAGGCCAAGTTTCCCATTTAGGGATATTTATTTCTATGGCTTGTGCCAGTGACTTGTTTACTCGATATTCATATATTGTATTCAAAAAAGAAAAATTATTCACCAGACACTTGGTCAGTGTGGCAAAAAAAAAAAAAAGACTGTGCTAGACTACTGCAGTAGGGGTCAAGGTGATTACAATGGGAGAGAAAAACTGAATTCAATCCTGGAAGCAGCAAGGACAAGGGAGGGTTTGTCCACAGCAGCATGGTTGGGGCACGGATGAAAGAAGATTGCAAAGAACTTGGTGAGGGGTCTAAAGATGGAGTGAGGGAGAAGAGCAATCTGGGTAGCTATCTACAGTCGAAGATTCTCAGTAAATGGCTTTTCAGAATTCTTCATAAAAACTGGGCTTGGAGTCAGAGTTCACAGGCTAGAGCGAGACAGAGAGGAGTAGCAGGGTGGGGTTTCTGGTGAATAGATTGTTAATTCCCTCATGGGAAAGTCTCCTGAGGAAAGTGGAAGTTGCTCAAGGCTTAAGATGTGATGGGTCAGTTCCACAAAAAGAAGAAGAATGTCCTATACGGGTAGGAAGAAAGAGGGGAAATGGTCTTCACGCCATGCATTGCCTACCTTCCCCTTTCAGTTGCTATTTCTTCCCTGAGTTTCCCTCTGAGTCTCAGGCATACTGGACCCAGGGGCACAATCTCTGTTCCAATTGGGCAATGAACTGTTCTCACAGTTTCACTGAGCGTATCTGGAAGTGGACTTTGTCGTGCTGTCTAAGATAGCAGTTTGCTAACATGGGATCGAGCAAAGGCTGGTAGCATTCTCCAGTGTCGTGAAAGTCATCAATGCCCTGTCTCTCTGGGCTCACGGTTGCTGGGAGGGGTGAGTCTAGCTCCTTTGAAGAGTCACCGCGATCACAAATTTTCAACTGCCTCATTCTCTTTTAATTGCAAATCTATTCTGCAAGAAGCAGTCTTAGTCATGATCCTCAGCCCCTCTGCACTTCACCAGCGCTTGAGATTTCTGCGGTCAGCAGTTACTTACAGGATGCATATATTGTCTCAGAGTGCAGAGTATTATACAGGGGTAAGTGCGATCAATGACTCCTGGATGCGAAAGAGGAGACAGAAAGGTCTAGTGCTCTCTCCTGGGAAGGTGCTGTGTGAACAGAACTAGGAAAAATCATTCCTGTGGTTTGATTAACAAAAAGGAAACAGGCAGCAACTCATCAAGTTTAGCATTCAAGGATTAAAGCAGAAAAGAAAATTTGAGATCGGATTTTCCAGAGGCAGAACATCAGCTATTTTCCTCTTTGGACACTAACTACTGGTTTTATAAAGTAGGGTCTATTTTTGAGTGTTTTCCAGTTATCATTCTCTATGATTTTGTTAAGTATAGGCACCCAACTCCTTCTGTGGCAAAATTCCAAGCCAAAAGATGCACTTTCTCTTTCTGTGAGAATTTAAGATGTATGTGCATTTATTTGACTATGAAACGCATTTCTCAAATTCCATTTGGCTATTCAGAGTGTGGGATATTTGGGATCTATTTTGAAGATAAATATTGCTGATGCTTTACAATGTCTCCTGCCATGTAATGGCAGCAATAAATAATAACTGCGGGCTCTAATTGCTTAGAGAATTGGCAAGAGATAATCTGTGGTGTAATTAAATGAAAGAAACCAATGTTGTCTTTAACCACTCCTATAGAACAATTCCCCAGAGAGGCATCAAAGCTTCCATGGGGAAAGCTACCTGATGGGACAAAATAAACTGATCCCACACCTACAATAAAAATCACTGACCTCTCCTTTATTTTCATTGTTTACTTTCTGTTGTTGATAAATGAGTTGTTTTGCCCTGTGTCTATTATTTTATGTTAGAATTTTGATATCAAACTCTCTCCCTCTCTGTGACAGTTAGGCAAGATGAGATGGCAAGACTGTGTTCTAATTGAGGAACAGAAAGTAGCATCACAAGAACCCCAACTCGCTGGCTTATGAGACAGTGTAGAGAATCCATATGGTAGAAGTTGAATAGGAAAAGAAAACTGAATCCTTCGAGACATCTGCCGACCTCCTCCACACATGCAGCCCTCTCTCACACAATAAAATAAACCCACAAACAAATAAGTGTAAATCTAAAAACTCAAACTGTTGTTCTTACTCTTCATCACCTGCTTGGCTCACTTGGGTGTAGTGGGTACCCACAGCTCCTTTTTACGATAAAGCTAAGATTTCGGTATCTCTACCTTAATGTAAACGGGCAGATCCTCTATGTCTGTGACTGCCAATTAGCTCTCAGTCACAGCACTTTGGGCTCTACCTGTTCACTGTTTTTTCCAATTAAAAATAGCTTCTATTAAGAGATGGAGGTTACAGGAATGTTTTTCTCTGGGCTATGAAAGCACAAGCCTTTTGGTTTCAGGGGATAACTAAGCCATGGGTGACAATTGTTATCTGTGAAACATTTAGCATTAGAGATGATCTAACTCTTCCCATCAGACTTGCATTCTGGCATCTTCACTATGACAGTGTGCTCAGAGACCAGCATCTCTCTGAGTTGTGAGCGCTGTAAAGGTCACACCTGCCTTGAATCCTTCAACTTTTAAGATCCAGATGAGGTGTCTTGAAGAAGATGCCATCATTCAAGAGTGACAGCATCCAGAATACAGTAATTTACACACAAATTGCATTTCCATAAATGAAGATCATGTAGTTAGCTTCATGACTTAAATGTCCTTATAATGCACCATGGCTTCTCCTTGTTGTCTCTCATGAATTTAAGTGATTGCTGCTGATTCCATGGCTTGTGATTAAGAAGATCAGACTACTTATTTCTTTGTTTGTTTTGTTTTTTTGAGACATGGTTTGTTTTGTAGACCTGGCTGTTCTGGAACTCGCTCTGTATACCAGGCTGGCCTCAAACTCACAGAGATTTGTCTGCCTCTGTCTCCTGATTGCTGGGATGAAAGGAGTGTGACATCACTGCCTGTCAGTACAATTAATTAGTTTTATTATGCATATGTGTGCACACCACATGTGTGCGAGTGCCTGCGGAAGCCAAACAGAGGTTTTTGGATCTCTCGGAAGCGTAGTTACAGGAAGTTGTAAGCCACCTGTTACGGGAGCTGGGAACTGAACCTGGATCCTCAGAAAGAGCTGTCAGTGCCTCTCACTTCCAGCCCCAAGGCTTTAAGTTTTAAAGGGAGAAATGATAAGCTAATTGTGTAACCTGCAATCAGATGGCAGAGTTTCTAAGTTCAGTCTCTCCTTATCCTTATGGTGGAAGTTACTCACAGGATGGAGGGCTCAGATTTTCAGCTACAGGCAGCTAATTTTAGAACTTGGATTTCCCTTGCTTTTGAGATCTTGTGATTCTTCCAGAATGTATTTATCTCTTTATGAAGGACAAAGTTTTGGAGGTTTTGTTTTTAGTAGTCATTTTTTCCTGAACAAATTAAGATGTGAGATACAGTATACTCTTGTCTCATTACTGGTATGCCTTCCATGGCACTATAAGTCATCTTTCTAATGTGCAGTATTTTCAGAACTGGTTACTTTGAGAAGCTATTTCCTGATTCCGAGTGACTGCAGAATTTCACCAAGAGGGAAGAGGCTCAATGTGTCAAAGTGTTCAAGCTCTGTGGTACCAACAGAGAGATGTTTTCCTCACATGCCTTCGCACATAAGGCTCTTAACGTGAAAGTGATTTTATGGTTCTGAGTCAGATCCACTCAGAAAAAAGAATATCCATTGCAAGGGGTGACTGTCACATTGCCATAAACACAGTACACGATCTATAAATGCTCACTGAATTCCACCAGTGCCCACATGAGGGGGAGATGGCGATGCCTGTGACCCTGACCTGCTGTGTATCTAATGCTCAGCACAGTTTTGTAGACTATTAGTGCATAAGGAACAACCCAAAGATGGCATGTGTGAGAGAGAGCGGGGAGGGAGGGCGAGCGAGCTGGGAAATTACTCAGTCATTGTATAGGAAGGCTGGGGAACTTGGAAAACGGCCATGTGCTTTTGGGGTAATGAATGTAGAAAAGCCTTGGTTTGAGAAGCTCTAGTTGGAGACACAGAGGCCAGAACAGAAAAACTAAAAACGGTGCTTATTTAACTATATTAAATGCTCATTTGCATTCTTGACAATCTCCCTAACTCTTATTTTTCTGATACTCCTCAGCCAAGGGAGTTACCAAAATAGACAAGCATGAAGTTAATTTCCCATCCTTGTTCAGTAATGGATAGAATGCTCACTTCCATTGAAGTACTCTTTATTTTTTTTAATCTATTTTTCATTCTCTCTGGTCAATAAAGATCACTGAGTGAGGTAACCCCCAATCTCAGTTTCATTTCAGGGGTCATGAAGGTATCTTTGGGGGGACTAGTTCTTTCTCATCACACAAAATGCTGTGAAATACCAGCCTTGCCATCTGTAATTGCATACCAAGCCTTCATTATTAACTGCTTCGCAGCAGTGTTTCCTTACTGACTTCTTCCACCCACCCACAAAACTAGTGGGAACACAAGTATGGCCTTTACCTAAACCAAAAGCAAATCTGAGCCAGTGTGGTGGCACGGGGCATGGGCTACTCGAGAGACCAAGAGGATCATCTGAATGCAAGGGAGGGCTTGGGAATAGCCATGTAAGAACAACAACAAAAAAACTACAGCAACACATGGGGGGGAGAGGGAGAGAAAGAGAGAGGGAGGGAGAGGGAAGGAGGGAGGGAAGGGGAGAGTGGGAGAGGGAAGGAGGGAGGAGGAGGGAGAGAGAGGGAGAAAAGGAGAGAGGGTGGGAGGGAGGAGGAGGAGAGAGAGAGGGAGAGAAGGAGGGAGAGAGGGAGAGAGAGGAAGGGAGGAGAGGGAAGGAGAGAGAGAGAGGGATAGAGAGGGGGAGGGGAAGAGAGATAGGGATGGAGGGAGAGAGAGAGGGAAGGGGAGAGAGAGAGAGAGAGAGAGAGAGAGAGAGAGAGAGAGAGAGAGAGCAAATGCAAACCTGAAAGGCCTCATTTCCTTCTGCTTGCATCCACGGTGCTCAGTACACATCACTCTCCATTCATCTGACCCAGGGTGGGAAAAGCACTAGAAGATACACATCAGACAACAGCAATAAACATGGAAGGCATTGAACTACAAGAATGCACCTGCCAGTGAGTGCAGAGTGGGCTTGGTCGGTTTTCAGTGTGTTGAAATATGTGGGTATGTCGTTTGACTTACCTTCTCTCCTTTCCTCATGAGTGATTATATATGGAGCTTTGGCTATGTGAGAGGGCTGGTGATCGCCTGGGGTTGAGAGGGAAGCACACATGGCTCCCAGCTCCGCTAGAGCTTGTAGAGTAACCTAGAGAGGCAGGCAAACTCATGGTTCACAAAGGACAACAAGGAACACCTCGAAGACGCATTGTCTCCTTATAGCGGCTTTCATCTCATGTGACAGGAATGGGCCATCTCAATACAAACAGTAACATAGTTATAGTTTTCCCTAGTTATGATAAAAGATAGAGGAGACATAAATATTGTAACTGTAATTATTGCTCGATACCTGTTTTTATATGTAATTTTACTGTGTTAAAGTTGAAAAATCTTCCTTTTTTTATTTAAACAGAAAAGGGGAGGTGATGTGTGATTCCCCTCTGTATGCTGTGAATACCTTTGGTGAATAAAGAAACTGCCTTGGCCTGTTGATAGGGCAGAACTTAGGTAGGCAGTGAAAACTAAACTGAATGCTGAGAGAAAGGAGGCAGATTCAAAGAGAAGCTGTGGAAAACTGTCAGAGGCAGACATGCTAAAACTTTGCTGGTAGGCCACGACCTCATGATAATGCACAGATTAATGGAGATGGGTTAAATTAAGATGTAAGAGTTAGCAAATAAGAAGCTAGAGCTAATGAATCAAGCAGTGATTTAAAAAAAAAAAACAAACAGTAGCAGCGAGTGCTGCAGCCAGTCTGACTCACTTCATATGTCCTGGTGCTCCATCATGTTGCCCTCTGCACAAGTTCGTTCTTACCTTGTCTACCCATCTTTTCTTCTGATTGGCGTAGTTGGGGTTGTGTCTCTGGTGATGACTCTTCCAGGTGCCAGTGGATCCAAGGCTCAGATGGTTGCTCTTTGTGGTGGAGTTAGAGCCATGGCTCCAGTCACCCCGGAGGTTACTCGGCATTCCCAGAGCTTGCTCAGTGCTCCCAGATGGCGCTCTGCCATCCTGGAGGTCATTTGGGACCTGTTCCCATGAAGGTCGCTGTCTCAGGCCTAGTCCCGCAGAGATGGTTGTCTAAGGCCTGCTCCTGCAGAGATTGCTGGCTCAGGCCCGGTCCTGCAGAGGTGATTAGCTTGCACCTGGTCCTGTAGAGGTCGCTGACTCATGCCTGCTCCAGCAGAGGTTGATCGCTCAGGCCTGGTCCTGCATAGGTCACTAGCTTCGACATGCTCCAGTGGAGATGGCTGGCTTGAGCCTGTTCCCAAGGATATCCCTACTCGGGCCTGCTCCTTTGGATGTCACTGGCCTGGGCCTGTTCCCATGGAGGTTGCTGACTCAGGCCTGCTCCTGAGGAGGTTTCTGCTCAGGTCGGTCCCTCAGAGGTAGCACTGGCTCAGGCCTGCTCCCTTGGAGGTTGCTCCCTGCTACCTGCTCCAGTGGAGGTCACTGGCTCAGGCCTGCTTCAGCAGAGTTCACTGGCTTGGGCCTGCTCTGGCTGAGGTTGCTGACTAGGGCCTGCTCTGTCAGAGATCACTAGCTTGAGTCTGTTCCCCCAGATGTTGCTGTTTCAGGCCTGCTCCCGCAGAGGCCACTGGCCTGGGCCTGGTCCCATGTAGGTCACTGGCTCCAGGTTTTCCTACTCTTATCTCATATTGATGTCTTTGGGCATTTTGGGTCTTGTGGGGGTCTTATGCTTGTATATTATGGTTTCCTATTTTGTGTTTTTATGGGTTTATTTCTTTGTGTGTGTGTGTGTGTGTGCGCGCGCGCGCACTCACGCACGCACGCACGCACGTGCATGCATGTTTCTTTTTTTAAAACAGATTCTAGTTTGCTTGATTGTTGTTTTTTGCCTGTTTGTTGCCTAAAGAGAGAAAGAATGGCATAGATTTGAGTTGGTGGGAGGATCTGGGAGCAGTTCAGAAAAGGGAAACCATGCTGAGAATGAATAATATGAAAAAATAAAGATTTCTTTACTAAAAATAAGAAGAGAAGACAATGACTAATCATTAATTGGGACTATTGAATCAGAGACTGATGTGCTTGCTAATCATGCACTGGACTGATCACTGAAGTAAGTGAGGAAATGGTCACTTCCTTCCCCGAAATGCTAGGAAGGTTTGGAAGACTAGGACCAAATGTGACAAAACGTTGTTGTTTTTAATTCAACCTACTCTTCATTTAACCCAAAAGAGAATTAACCATAAGTGAAATTATTGGCACATAAGTGCACACACACACACACACACACACACACACACACACACACACACTTGTATTCTTGTTCCGTAAACAAATGCAAAGAAGAAGCCAGCAAGTTAGAATTCAAAGTGCTTCATGTCAAGCATCTTTCTGAATGGCAGATAGGAACACCGTGCCTTCTACAGTCTCTAGAGGGGATGGAGAGCCCACCAGGCTGCTCTGCCGAAATCTCTTCTTATTGTCTGCTTTTGCATGAGTGAAGGAGCATTTTCTTCACTTTTTTTTAGATAGCAGAGTCTCATATATCCAGTTTTACAGGAAGCAGAAACAATGCATTTTATTTCTTTTCCTTTCTTTTTCTTTTTCTTTCTTTTTTGTTTGTTTTTCTAGACAGGGTTTCTCTGTGTAGATTTGGAGCCTGTCGTTGAACTCACTCTGTAGACCAGACTGGCCTCAAATTCACAGAGATCTGCCTGTCTCTGCCTCCTGAGTGCTGGGATTAATAACATGTGCCACCAGTGCCTGGCAAAACAATGTATTTTATCCTGATATTTCTTAGCATCCTTTTTTTCCTTTTCCTTTTCATTTAAAACTTCAAAATTTAAATTTGTATTGTTTTGAGACTACCATACATGAGCACCATGATTATATAGTTTCCATCCTCCCTGTGACTCCTCTTGGTCATTTCCCTCTCTTTCATATTTCTGGCCTTTTCTATAGTTATTTTGTTACACACTCATGCTTTTTTAAAAAACCTACTGAGCCTATTTAATGTTGGTCTTAAGAACATATGTTTAGAGATGACTGCTATGGATTGGGTAACCCATCATGGGGTTTGTGTCCAGAAAAGACTGATTCGTCTCTCAACAGCCATTAATTGCCTGTATCTTGGTGTGGGAGGTCCTTCTGACTATGTGTGGCTTTCATTGGTTGAATAAAGAAACTGTCTTGGCCTTTTGTTAGGGCAGAACTTAGATAGGTGGAGTAGACCTAACTGGATGCTGGGAAGAAGGGCAGTGTGGCAGGCGCCATGAAGCTCCTGCCTGAGACTGACACTGGTTAGAATCTTCCCGGTAAGCCACGACCTCATGGTGTTACACAGATTGGTAGAAATGGGTTAGATCAGGATGTGAGAGTTGGCCAAGAAGAGGCTAGATATAATGGGCCAGGCAGTAATTTAATTAATACAGTTTCTGTGTGGTTATTTTGGGTGTAAGCTAGCAGGGCAGCCAGGACCAAAAGCAGGCTCTCTCTCCTTCAACAATTGGCGCCCATTAGCCAATAAGAGGCTGGAGATAATGGGCCAGGCAGTAATTTAATTAATACAATTTCTGTGTGGTTATTTTGGGTGTAAGCTAGCAGGGCAGGTGGGACGGAAAAAGGAGACCCACTCCCTACAACAGTATCTCTTCATTTAGGGTTTGGCCTTGTGAAATCCTCTCTATCTACACTGACAGGTTAACCGGTGTCATTATTTCGATCTTGTTTAGGCAGCCACATTGTTGAGATTTCATGAGTGCAGCATCCCCGTTGTCCCTAAACATTATCTAGATGGTAGGCATTCTGGTTCTCTGGCTCTTGCAATCTTTCTGCCTTCCTATAACATTCTTTGAGTTTTTGGTATAGATGCACTCCTTGAAGGCAGGCACCTTATGGTCACTTATTATCTGCATTGACATATTTTTATTATTTTTGAAAGTTTATACACTGTATATACATTTTAACCATATTCATTCTCAGAACCTCCCTTTAACTCCTCCCACATATACCACTATCTCTCCACCTTCCAACTTCATGTCTTTGTTAAATTCCATGGCCCATCAACTCCAATTAATGTTGTTCATATTCTTCTGGGTGTGTGACCAGGCACACAATTAAAAAAAACCCTGACTTTCCCCCAGAAACCATGAAATAGCCATAGCTCCTTAGAGCTAGGAGGCCATGAACCCTTCCCACTCCATCCTAGCGCTGCCCAGCTTGCTCATGTGCAGGTTCTGTACAGGCACCCGCAGGGGCTGTGATGATGGGTGAAATGGCCCTGCCATATCCACAAGACACTGTTCTCTCTCCTCCTCAACCTCTGGCTTGTATAATATTTTCACCTCCTTCTCCTCTATGGTGAAATGGCCCTGCCATATCCACAAGACACTGTTTTCTCTCCTCCTCAACCTCTGGCTTGTATAATATTTTCACCTCCTTCTCCTCTATGGTAAAATGGCCCTGCCATATCCACAAGACACTGTTCTCTCTCCTCCTCAACCTCTGGCTTGTATAATATTTTCACCTCCTTCTCCACTATGGTGAAATGGCCCTGCCATATCCACAAGACACTGTTTTCTCTCCTCCTCAACCTCTGGCTTGTATAATATTTTCACCTCCTTCTCCTCTATGGTCCTTGAGCCTTGGGGTGGGGTATGATGTAGATGTTACATTTCTGACTAAGCATCCCACAGTTACTTACTCCTTGCCCTTTGACCAATTAGGACTTTCTGTGTTAACTTCCATCCACTGCACAAAAATCTGCTCTGCTGAGATCTGAAAGCTGCACTAATCCCTTCAAGTCACAGCAAACCTCATTATTTATGTTTTCTCCAGTCATGGCTCTCTGTAGTAGTCTGTGTCTGCTACAAAAAAAGAAAGCTTTTTTTTTTTTTTTTACTGAGGGATGAGAGATACAGGATCATTGCATTCATGACCTCACAGCAGCTAAGGTTGCCTGCATAAACCTGCCCAAGATCAGACCAGCCAGCATATTTTTAATAGAATGAGCTGGGTTACATCTGTGAGTATAAGGTCAAGTGTTTAGAATCCATCTAGGAATGTTGTTGGTTTAGGAGAACAGTAGTAGTAAGTTCTCCTCTAGGTCTGGGACCCCTCCAGCCATAGATAGTTGTCTAGGCTTACAGTACCTGCTATAAATTCCCCTCACATCTGATGGGCCTTAAGTCCAATTAGACATCTTCCGGCTTCCCTAAGGATAATAGTTCCACTATTATATGACTAAGAATATAATAGTCATTGTTGGAGTTCACAGGCTTTACAGAGGGATAGAATTATCAATTGCTTTTCCCTCTTGGCAGCTTGCACAGAACCTTCCAATACCATGGGAGCTAGTCTTCATGGGAGGAGGCTTCTAGATCAATTACAATTGGAGTCCTCCAAGTTTTGTGTTCAGAGTATGCAGTGTCTTCAGCAACATAGCCTCACTTCCAACCTCTGGGAAGCAACAAGGATAACAACAATGGTCTAATGTTGTTGTGGGAATCTCTTGGACACCTTCCCCAACACTGACCAACTTTTCAAGAGTGTCCTATGCCTAGGACTATGAGTTGTGATAGGTACATATTTTTGCATAAGCTTATAAAATGTTTCCCTATGGACTTTTCAAATATCCTTAATGTCACTTCCTCTCATTGGGACAACACTCCCTCCTCCAAAATGAGAGCCCCTCCCATTTTCCTTTCCATCTTCACTGTCTGCACTATTTCAAAATCAGGGCCTCACTATCAGGTTTGACTGTATTGTCTTCAAATAAATAGTGGTTGGGTTGTGGCAAAGGATTGCTGTCATACTTTATACAGAAAACTTCAGCACTGACTCTAGCTGGTTTTTTTTTTTTCAACCAACACCAAACTAAGTCAGATTTCTGTAATCTGAACTGAACCAAAAATGAAGAAAGTAGATAAAACACTAACCTGCCTCTTTTCTACAATGCTACATTCTGTGGCTTGGTGTTGTGTTCTATAAGATGTTACATAGTATTCAAGACATTATCCTATCCGAGACTACGGCTCTGAAGGCCGGGTTTCTCATACTGTGATTACTCATATCAAGGAACAATTTATTATAGTATTGCAAGGAATCTTATCCTTATGCTAAGACAAACTCCAAAGTTTTCTATACTTACCAAACAGTATGAAACTAAAAGAAATGACAAGTATTTGTAAAATTTTCTTTATTTCCTTGGTATGCCCCTCCCTCACCTCTTCCCTTCCTTTCTTTATTCTTTTGAGAAGACAGTCCTATCAGATTGTGAGCAGAATCTAGGATTCTGTTCTCTTTTTTTGTTTAGAAATGTTTGAGTTTCTAGCTAAACTTTAGGAGAGTAAAGTTAAGATTAAAATTGTGTTCATGTTAGCCCTGCTCTAGGGAAGTCACATTGTTTTTGTTAGCAATCTTCTCGACACTAATATTTTTAGAATTCAAACATTGTTACGTTCCATTGCCACATTGAAGAGTAAGGATTAATAGGCCTAGGACGCCAGTAACACAGAGCAATGATGCTGCCAGATCACATAGGAATTGTTAGAACCTACCGAGGAGACTGTCACCTGAATTCCAGACCATTTTCCAAAGACTCTTGGGCCTAAAAGAGGAAGGAGCAGGTTCACTTGAGCTCAGTAAACTTGAGTTTTGCCTGCTTCCCATTGTTCTGCCACCACTAAAGCATGGTGACCAGGAAGGGTAGCCCCAAACCTCATGCAGTACAGATGCTTTTCCCGTTCAAATACACCTATTGCACACTTCTCCTTGCAAAGTCATTTACAAAAAAAGAAGCTTCCACATGGAGAACTGAGAAGCTGCCTCCTGCTGAGCATCGTTCTCTGTGGGTGTCTGCCTACATGGGAAGTGGTAGAGGCCCCTCTCTAGGGTACAGTCTAATTTGCCATCATCTCAATCAAATAGGGCTCTTGTTTGCCTGGGAGCCAAACGAGAGGGGCTCCACTGAGTCTGCCTTCTCCTGGTTGTCTGAGGCCTCACTGTCAGTTAAGATAGTGGTTAGCTCGAAGGCAGTCTTAAATGGAATGATGAAATACAGAAGAATGCATAAATAAATGTTTCTGGATCTGTGACCAAGACATAGGTACCTGGATAAGAACCATGTCTGACATTGCTCAGTGGTTTATTGTGACCTTGACAATTTTTAAGGAAAACCTTCATACACATAAAGTCACATTGTTTAGTAATTATTAGAATTTACATGAGAGCTTTAATTCCAAATATTAATGACTTCTTGCTACAACAGAAAAATTACTGCAGGGATATACACTGTGGTTGTGGAACTGACCGAGAAGTTCTCTCCCATTTTTCTCTGAGAAAAAGGATTATTTACAATTCCACCATGCCTCTGTATGGGCATCTTCTTACACATGACTTCCTTTTCTTATGTGGGTCAAGACTTGGACTAAAGTCTTAGAATCTCTCATACAAAGTCAAGACAACTGAGTTAGTTCTTGAAAGCTGGATCTCTTCTAATTGGCAACTGCTATTTTACACTGTTTTGTTTCTCACTTGTAGTAGATTGTAAGCCTAAAGTGGTAGTGTGAAGCAACAAATAAAACTATAAACACAACACAAGAACCTTAAGATGAGCTGTATTCATAGTCACTAGGCGGTTTCAGTATGATGATGAAGTACCATTAAAAACCTGCTGCTAAGTCCTAGTTAATTAAAATCCTTATGGGGCAATTTCAAAGCTTTCCCTTTTTAGGATAATTCCTTACATTTCAACAGCAATTTACAGCTCACATAGCGCTTTCGTATGAGGTTAAAAATGTCACACTAAACTCTGACAATACAAAAGCTATGCAAATTATGGAAAGGATGGATGACATGTAAATACCAATTTTCATTCTGAAGCACATACTAAAATAGTCTGATCTAATTGCGATTGCAGGCAAAAGATAATCTTTTTCATTTGGGTTATTAGAGTTAAACAACCCATGTCTACATCCGTTCATCTGGCAAAGACACTCTGAAAATGACTTCTGTTCTTACAACCACAATTTGCCTTAAGTCAAACTGTTAATGGCCATTTTGGTTTGTCTAGAAACCTTATTAGAGCATGAAGGCTCATGGTGACAGGCTCCAAGTACCAGAAAGCTTGTTTAATTAAAGATAATTGTATTGGAAACAATTTTAGACTTAGAAATTATGTTGAGGGAACCACAGAGAGTTGCTCTATGTGCTGTGTGCAACTGGCTTGTCGGGATTAACACCTTAGTCTGTAGTATTGTCCCAAGTAAGGAGCCAAATTAAGCTACTGCTATTCGCTGTTCCACACATCATTCAGATGGCATCAGTTCTGTAAGAGAAAAACCCAGAGTTTCTGGAGTTTCTGTCTCATGTCAAGATCCATGATATGGGACAGAAAGAAAAATGAATTTAGAAAACATCTTTGCTTTTCTTCATATCTATTTTTGTCTTTATCATGCCTTTCATTGAATATATACAACCGCATATGTCTATATAAATAATGCTTAAGTTTTCCACAACAAACAATGAATTTTCCCCGCAGCTATCTTTGAAGTTTCCAGGAAGAAGATGGGGCCCCATAACAATAACTCCACCTGGTTGATATGATGTCATGATACCAATAGCGCTACTACAAGACCTGTTTCAAGTACCAGCTGCACAAGACGGTTCCAACTTGGTTAGCTGAAATGGTGCACATCTTTTACAAAACTCTGTCCAGTCCTCCACAAAATACTCAGAGACTCTTTGCAGTTTTACCAGACATTGATCTTGAAATGCAACCATCATTTTACTTTCACAGGATCCCCTAGAAAGAACATCGCCCCCATGACAGCTGGAAGTAATTCTAGAGGACGACGCCCCCCTCTCCCAGCACAGTTTGCCCTCGGGTTTAGGGACATCATTTAGGGGTTGATTATAGTTGGTATATGGTTGAGGGTTGGGGGAGGAATTTTATAGGCTCAGGGAGCTTTTTGAAAAAAAAAAAAGGGAATGATGGGATGATAGATTGGCGTTTGTGAGTTATTGTTTATAGATAATTACATGGGCATAGATTCTTGTATATGGATACAAAGTTAAATTATATTGAATATTGTATGCATGCATGCTTCTACCTCTGTTTAAAACATTTTTTGTGTATTGATATATATATATATATATATATTTATATTTACCATTTTGAAATGTATACTTGTACATTGTTTATATTTGGATGTCATTGTCTTCATTTATTGCACAGTTGTTTATTCTCTTAGTCTTTAAGTTAGATATGTATTAAGAATTGTAGATCAACAGTCATCTATGTTTGTCATATTTATAGTTAGACTAATCAGGTTCTTTAGTTACATAGAGATTATATTCTGTATAAATAATCTTCAACCTCTTCAAAGAGCTGTAGAAAATGGCATTTAATCTAACTTAGAGTTCTGTGGTAGTGAGACACAACCGCTCCTGTCAACACCGATCTATTCCCAAGAGATTGTTGGGCACCAAAGACACTCCACTTGGAGCTTGTCTTCTTCTTGGCAAAACCGGCCTCTGGGCAAGGAACTGCCTGTACCTCAACTACTGACAAAATACATAGTATCTGGAAATGGATAAGCAGAACTGTCCAATCTTGCCAAGACAGAGTAAGATTGTTTTGAAAAATTTCTTGCCTTTAAAAATAATCTGTCAGTTATTCTAGGCCTTAGCCAAAGTTGGTTGCTTCAGTGCTGCAAACGTGACTTTGGGTGATTGCCCAGGTAGCCAGTTGTCTCTGTGATTTGTTGCATATTTTGGAAGTTGTTTGATTGAACTTCCTAATTACTCAGGTAACATTATTTCTCTTCTCAGATCTTCGATGGGGTTGAAGACTAGATAAATGTAGTTACTTTCCTCTCATGTCTTGGCCAAGTTATTTATTATACAAGACTTAAGCTAGTTAGAATAAGATATTTGTTCTTATTGTATATAATTTAGTAGTAGGTTTAGAACTCTCTTACTTAAACAAAAGATGGAGGTGCTGCGGGAGCTCCTTCCACTCTTTCAGCCAATAGCCGCTGAGATACCAGCCCACTGGGCGTGGTCTCTTTCTCTTTAAAAAGCAGCAGCAGCCCTCTGCTGGCTCTCTTGCTCCAGTGACTAGACTCCTTTCCTGGATGTTGTGTAGGGTGGTGTTCTATAAGTTTTTTCCCCTCAGATAAATAACCCTTTGAATCCAAACTGATGTGGGATTGTTTCACGCTTTACTGACCAATGTCTCTCTGTCTCAGGATCTTACTCAAGAAGCCCTGCTACATTTAGCTGTCTTGTTACATCAGCGTCCTTTTGACAGTTGCTCAGAATATCCTTGTGTTTTGACATACTTCACAGTCGTGAGAAAGAGTGGTCGTCTGTTTCATAGACTGTCCTTCAAGTGAAATGTGTTTGGTGCTTTCCTCATTACTGGTCTGGCAGTATGATGTGGGGGAGGACAGTTCTAGAAATAAAGTACCATTTTTATCATCATAGCAAGAGCACAACACTCTGTAATTTCTCTCTAGTGATGCCGACCTTGGTCCCCGGGCTCAAGATGTGTCCCCAGATTTCTCCGCTGTGCGGGGTCTCTTCTCCTTACTGGGCTCTTTAGAAAGGGGTCTCTATGCTCAGCCAGTATTTATGGAGTGGACAGTTATGCTCCAAATCCTTCATGGCACATTATCTACATGAATTATTTAGTTTGGTGGCTTCTTTAAATTCCAAATGGCTAAGAGTCTTTCACAAGTAAAGTGTATTACAAAACGGAATGAAGAAAGAGAAATTTTTAGGAGGAAGCCAAGAATTCAGGGAATGGAGAGTATATTTCCAGCTCAGGGAAGGGGCAAGGCCATTCTCCAGTTCCAGTGAAGCCTCCTAACACCTGTTCATCTACATTTCCCTGCCCACCATGTCATCTATAAAAGCAAAGCACGTAAACATTTGGACGGGAAACCTAGCCCACAATCCTTTTACTTTACTCCTGGGATCCTCTCACATGTACAACATTGTTCTTTCTGCTGATGCCTGCCTTAAATTCCGGTCTTTGCTACAAATGGACACAAGTGAATATACCATGAAGGAGGTATAGCTCTTACTTAAGAAGTAGAGTCAGGTAGAGAAGAGTTAATTTATTATATAGCTTCATAATTCAGTTCCTATCTTCAATCATCAACTAAATTGCTCTCTTGATACTCCCTCAGAATGTACTCTGTGGCTGGAAATGGTGGTTCACACCTATCTTCCCAACCCTTGGGAGACACAGAGAGTCAGACTGGGAATTTGAGGTTATTTTGGGATTTGTAGCAGAACCCAGTCTCATAAAATCAATCAAGCCAACAACTAAACAACAAGAAGACCTACTGTTAACATGTTGGTCCCCTTTCCTTCCCTATTCTCCTTAACCTTGCTGTTGTCCTGGCTTTCAAAACCACCCTCTTGTTTTGGGCAGTTATTGATGCACAACAAACTGTGCTGACACCCAGTAGTTTAAAAACAATTATTTATTCCTGTTCCTCTACCTGTGGGGAGGTTATCTAGGCAAGGGTGAGACAAGTCTCTCTGCTTCCTATTGGAGACCTGACAGCCAGAGTTTCAGGGTCCTGTGTGTCTGATCCTCAATCCATCATTCTAGCTGTGGTATGTATGGTTTGACTGGTGCATTAGTCAAAGGGAAAGAGAACAAAATGGCATGTCAGGTCCTTGAAGAACAAGGCTAAAAACTGGCAATTTTTTTTGTCTGTCTACATGCCATTAATCAAGGCAAATCACATAGATAAGGAACTATGGCCTCGGGGAGTAGGTAGGCCATGAGAATTCGGGGTCAGTGATACAGGAAGACAGATTTTCCTTCATGAGACCATTTTCTTCTTTTTATTAAGCCACCCTGTCTTGATCTTTCCACCTTCTGTCGTTTCTTTAATTCTCCTCCCTCCACCTTTTGTGTTGTATATAGGGTTTCTGTAGGACATGGATTCTCAGCTGTAGTTGTATTTCTTGCTTTTCTCTTGTTAAGAAAGCTTTTCCGAGCTCAGATTCACTGGTCTCCAGAGACCATTTCTAGCTTGCCGCTCGATACATTTATACTACCATTTGAAATCACCTAAACACATAGTTTTTGTTCCATGTTCTCCTTAAATCAATATTTCTTCATAAGACAAAGGTATATATCTGACTTAAGTTGTCTGGTGACTACATAAACTGAAATCTAAGCCACAAACAAAATAAGCTTCATTTAAACTTACCCTAAGTTTCTAAGACCACCGTATCTCTAAAATAGGTTGCTTTTAAAAAGAAAACAATAATTCTAAGAGCACCAAGAGCTACCATTTCCATCTAGAGGTCATACAGGTCCACGAGCATCAGCTTTGCACAGTTGAAAGTGATGATGTGGGTGGCTCTGAGCACTTACGACCCCATATGCCAGGTCTGATCTAAGTGGGTAGATTGAAGGGGCATTTTAGCTTGGTATCAGAGAAAAAAAAACTTTAATGAAGAGCAGAAGTGGAGTGGGCTGCTTATTTTTTTTATTTTTATTTAGATCTCTCTTCAGTTCTGACATATTTTATTCTTTATTATTGGAATTATTTATCCAAACCCTATTCACTTAAGGTTTATCACAAACCATCATCCCTTCATACATTCTTTCTAGACCGAGCAAGTGCTATCAACCCCTCTCAACCCATGCAGCTCCTTCCCATCCCCTGCCAACTATTATCTTTGAAAGTAGAGACAGGGTTTACTAACAAAACTTCAAGCAGAAAAGAGAACTCTGAGCTTGTAACAGGTGGAGTACATCATTGGCCTACTAATTAATCACAGATGCTCAGACTCTATTCTACAGGCATTATGGTTGGGGTTCAAAACCACACTGATCATCTTAGGAATCCAATCTTTGACAGTGACTTCCCAATGACCAAGCTTCTGGTTTTAATGAAGGCCCAAAAGAAGTCATAGAATTACACTTGACATTCAGGCTTCTAGCTTATCAAAGACACTTCTTACAAAAATAAGTTTTTCAGTCCACCTCATTGGCAAGTGTCTATATGATTATTTCATCATGTCTGAAAACTATTTAAATGTAAGCCAGGAGTGATTTGGACCTTCGACGTGGACTTATATACAGCCCTGAAGAACTATCACCCTAGTTTGGATTCGTCTGCCCATTGTCATAGCTACTGATGTACTCAAAGTGACTTCCCTTCTGGATCACAACCTGTAGTCCTTAAATGAGAATAAGTTGTTTTTCTTGCTTTGTTTTTTGCTACCCATGAACCAAAACTAAAATTATATCAACAACAGCATGGGCATTTTTATACTCTTTCCAGGGTTCTAGCATAAAAAAGAAATAAGAGATATTGAGTTTGAATAAGCTCCTGGGATTGAGGTTTCACTCCCTTTGTTCATCAATGATTCATTGAGTGCCTAGGTGCTGAAGATACTCCAGGCTTGTAGCCCAGCCGCTGCCCAAGGTTATCAGAGCGTGGGGTGCAGTGATGTGTTTCTGCAAGGTGTGAACAGTGATGCAGGGGAAGCAGAGCACAAAGAGCCATGGGATGCAGAAGAAGGACGTTTCATGAAGTCTAAGATACTGTCGTGACCAAATCAAGGGGAGGCGCCCATTCTGGCTACCTCAAAGCATTGTTTCTGGACGTTCAGCAAATTATTTTCATTCATTCTGTGTATTAGAACCTCAACATGACACTGCATGCAGGAGTCATGGGGCTGTGGGGCAAGGATAACAGAGTCACAACACAATGTACCATCTGTCAACTCTCTAGACTCATACGCACTCTCCTTTCTGTTCTGGTCACAGGAACTCCTTCACAGATATCCTTCGGGCCATTCTGCTGTCTTTGGAAGTCCTTATTGAAGATCCTGAACTTCAGATCAATGGTTTCATTTTAATTATAGACTGGAGTAATTTTTCCTTCAAACAAGCCTCCAAATTGACACCTTCTATCCTTAAACTGGCTATTGAAGGGTTGCAGGTACGTTCAACAAGATGCAATGCTCAATGTATTTGACTGTATTTTGCCTGATTACTGCAACCTAAGTATTATCTGTCCTTTGGAGTGAATAAAATTCATCAGTGAGTGTTCCATATTTTCACCTCAGCCTGAGCATAAATGTTTGTCTTTTTTTTTTCCAATTAGCCTTCATTTTCATTAATCGCATTAAATTACTGTTGCTCCATGCCCAAATTGTCTGCCAGAACAATAATGACTAGAGACTGGAAACATTTGCCTAAACCCATGGAAGTCACAAAACGATAACTAAGAAGCATCGCTTTGTGATTTTATCCTACAGAGATGGCATGGGGGGCTTCCCTGGGTCTCCAGAAGCATCTTTGAGCCCCAGAAATGCACCCTGTGGACCTTGACTTCCCCAGAGGGCTCTGTATTGCAGTGTTGGTATTAAAGTAGATTGTGTCCCTGTGAACAAAGGAAGTCGATGAAGCTCAGCAGGCAGTTTACATGACCTGTTGTTAGAGTGTGTCCTTTCAGGCAGAGATTTTTGTGTTTAGAGCAATTTTCAGGGACCTTTGGCATCCCCTCATCTCCCGGAACAGTGAGCCTTTTAATGGTCAGCGTTTCTAGGAAAAGTGGCTAACTCAGAAATGTTGCTTAGCCTCCTTAGGTAGCACGTGATCAAATACAGAATTAAAGGCATAATTTTGAGGCAGTCAAAAATCAGCATAGATAAAACTTACAGCCCTTCTTAATTTGATAGAAAGATTTATTCAAAGCAGTGACTAGTTCCCTAATGTGTAGCTGCACAGCAACATACAGACCTAATGTGTAGCTGCACAGCAACAAACAGACCATAGAGACTTTCCTCATGATCGTCAGAATTTAGGAGTTCCACCACCCATGTTATCTGGGCACCACAAGGAACTGATGGCTCCATTTCTTCAGCTGTGACATGTTCTTATTTAGCCTCCAAATACAGCCCGCCCAGGCCTCTGAGGAACATATGCCTATTGAATGGATTGTATGTCATTAAAATGGTTTCCTGTTCCCCAGAGGAGTAGAGCTGACATTTCAGAGGAGGTGTGTTCCACGCACAGGGTCCCAAGAATGCTGAACTGTCCTTGTGTATTGTGGGCACGGCATAGTTACCTTTGCATGGACAGACGGCATGCAGCGTCCCTGCTCTGCTTAAAGTGACAGAATGACCTTCTTCACTACAATTGCATTGCCTCTAGCACCTTCCCCACCTCCTTCTCTCAGCCCTGAATAGAGCTTCTTTCTCTAACCTTTTGTTAAAGGAGATTTTAAGCTTTATTGTAAACTTCAAGACTTAGCTCATGCTCATAATTAGACTGGTCATTATTTCTAGGAATTTCTGTACAAGTTTCTAATTTTCTTTTAAAAAGATGGTTTTAAATATGTGAGTTAACTTCTATTCCTTTTTATGATGCTTTTTTCCTGGAGGGACAATGCCCTTTAGTTAGCCCAGTGTTCCAATTTCTTTATCTGAAAAACATGTGGCTTGCATAGCAGGCCCCCTGCTAGCCTTACTAGGCTGGTGCTCATCTTCCTGAGTCAGTGCATGTGAGTAAAGCCATACATGAAGCTGAGCTATTGTCCCAGGAAATACCCGAGGACTCTTGGTGGCTCGGGATGGTTCCCAGGTAGACCTTCACTTTACATGTGTCGGGGTCCAAGATGAATTCCATGGCATCCCTCAGAAAGGGGTAACCTTTCCTGGGATAGAAATTTGTGAGCTTGGAGTCAGAGGGAAAAAGGTGTGTGTTCACCCGATCTCCAGAGCCTCCTTTTATGGGGCAAGAAAAGCCACTGTGACTATGAGAAGGTATCAGACCATTCTGGATTCAAACTGTCTAAATCGGGGCGTAGCTCTGTCTACTTGGGTGCAGGGGTCCTGAGAAAGTGATAAACCCTGCATGAAGCGGGAAGAGTGTGGCCCAAAGGAAGCTGGGTTAAGGTACAGCTCCTCCATCTAGGACAGTGGTTCTCAACCTTCCCAATGCCACCATCCTTTAATACAGTTCTCATGTTGTGGTGACCCCCAAACATAAAGTTATTTCTGTTGCTATTTTATAACTATAATCTTGCTAATGTTATGAAGTAATATAAATTTGTGTGTTTTCCAATGGTCTTAGATGACCTCTGGAAAGGGTCATTTGACATCACCCACAGACTGAGATCCATTGATCTAGGATATGGATGGTCCAATAGTATGCTTTTAATAAGCATGATATCTTGGGCATGAAGAAGTTACCGAGGCGACCACAGGCAATTCTGGCTTTGCCCTATAGTGAGTAGCCATTCTATCTAGGGACTTGCCACTTTTCACACCAGGCTATACTCTCTCTGACTTTGGATCATTTGGAGACTGTTAACAATATCTCTTCTAGGGACCTTTCTTCATTACGGTGGTCATCCACATCTCTAGCTGACCACAAACCCTTCTGATACCTTGAAAAGGCTGTAACTAGGAGCAAACAGAACTCACTCACTTTTGGTCAACATTGCTACACAGCAACAGTTCTACATAGGTCTATAATTGTTACCTATAATGGCTCATGAGAAATTACACAATAGTACCAGCTGACTACAGCAGGGGCAAGAGTAGCTACATGGGGCATCATCAACAGAAGAAGCCATGTCCTACCTTCTTTCCGTGCACCTTGAGAGAGGCTTGAAGAGGGCCAGGTATCAGCTGGACCCTCAGGAGCTTGCAGGGAAGAGGCAGCTTGTGTTCCAACATACAGAACTTACACAGTCTGCCCTCTTGCCTTGGGTCAGTTTGAAAAATGGCTGTGATGGCCATCTCATGGGAACAACTGTGGTGTTTTGCCATCTGGTTTGGTATTTCAGCTGTTTACAGGATGAATCTGGGACTTCCTGCTGCTCAACCCCTGGAGAATTTAGGACCCTGGGGCGTGATGCCACTTTCACATACGCAGGTAATGGAAGAGTGATTCCAATAGGAAGAGCAAAGTGGGCTGGCTCAGAAAGTTCACTCTTGAGGCAGCAATAATTTAAGGTATTGGTTAGTCCTTTATCTCATGTACCAGGCAGGTTCGAGAGACTTGAGTTTTTGTTTTGTTTAGTTCTCTATAAAGAGTCATTTTAAAAAAACTGCTGATTGTTCCCGGTTCAGTTCTCCTGGGACAAAGGGCTATGATGTGAGGTTTATTATGAAGGGAACTCAGGAGACAACACTTTCAGGTTAGCACATAAAAGGGAAACTGAGAAGGTCTTGTAGAAGGATTCGATTATTTCCATTAAAGGTCTCAGGGGTTCTGAACCTGGGACGACCCTGCAGAGTCATCCCCAAATCAAGGCCATGGGCTTTGACAGTCCCAGATTGTCCACTCGCTGTGTGCTGGCTGCCCTTAAAAGGGCTGTGAATCTGTCTCTCCATTCAGAGGCCAAGAGGCAGCTGCCATCTGAAGCCATTCTCCAGGTTTCCCTTGCAGCGTCTGGGCATGTGCAGAGCTTCTGAAGCAAGACATTTGGAATGTCCTGCAGTGGGACACAAGGAGCTTGGCTTGCTCTGGGTCTTTTTCTTGGTTACTCCAAATTCCAATTAACTCAAAGTGGGGGTGGTACTCCATGGTTTTGAGGTATTGGGGCTGGGATATCAACTTGATGCCAGTCTTTTATTGGGGGGGGTCTTTTAGTTGTACTTCTATATTTCAGAAGGTAATTATTTTATCTCTGAATATAATTCCAAGTCTAGCATGTGTGAAAGACTTTTATCATGTGTTTTGTTGGTGAATTAACTATGGTAATCATACAGAATATTGTGGTTTAAATCTTTTCATCGCTTATTTATTTACTTCTGTGTGTGGGGAGATGCATCAGGACAACTTGTGGAAATTGTTTCCCTCTTATTGTATAGGTCCTGTATAGGGCTCAAACTCAGGTCATTAGGCTTGGAAGCAAGTATCTTTACCCCAAGACATCTCCACACCCCCAAGGAGTGTTGAAAGGGTAATCATATTCTCCCATCTGAAGTTATCCTGCATCATCCACTCACAGGATACCAGTAGAAGTCTACAGCACACTCTTATTTTTGGAAAAACCTTCAAGGGAACACGTTTTTGAGATTACCAACCTGTTCCAGTTTCTCAAAGAATTTTATTTAAAACACAATCTTTGAGAACTCATGTCTTCTTTCCCTGATCTTTCTCTACTAAAATATATATTTTTGAACACAGTTTCTCACCCCTCAAATCCTCCCAGATCCTCCCCACCCCCACCCACCCAACTCCATGCCCTTTCTTTCTCTGTTTTCCCTCATCTTTAAATGCAGACAATATTGTCTAAGACTCTTAAATAATCATTGCATCTGTTAATTCAAAATGCTACATTTTAATCAAATTCAGAGCAATGTGCACGTGACCATTTTCACACAGCACGGTAAGACTCCTAGTGACCTTGGGAATTCTGTCAGAGAAGCTACACATCAAAGTCCTGCTCCTGAGCTCTGTAATATTTTCAGAATTAAGTTTTGAAATTCTTTCTTGTCAATCATTGCAGCACACGTCTTACAGTTAATGCCAGGTCTTTCTCAATGTGCAGCCAACTCGTGTACTCAGAAAGCTCACCGTGTTTCACTGATGGAGATTACAGCCACTTGTCAAGGGGCAGGAGGGTATTTACAAAATGTCTTGTCTTAGATTCAAATATTTGTGTGGGTTTTGAGAAGCCTGTTCTTCACTCAGTTGAGGAAGTCCAAGAAATGTTTTTTGTTTGTTTGTTTTATTGGGCCTTTTTTTTTTGACACAGAGTTTCACTATGTAGCTTTGGAACCCATCCTGAAACTTGCTCTGTAGACCAGCCTGGCCTTGAACTCAGAGATCTGGCTGCCTCTGTCTCCTGATTAAAGGCGTGCACCACCACTGCCAGCAAAATGTTTGGGTTTTTTCTTTTTGCTCTGGTCTGGTATCTCTTTTATTTTTTTCCTCTCATTTTCATGTCCATATCATTATTTCCTGGTTAACCTAGAAAGTTTATTAAATCATTAACTGCTCAAAATGTATGATGTGACTAATTTTTTGTATTAAAGATGTTTTTGTAGCATTCAGTCAGCTTTCAATCAACTTCTTTCAGACAGATTTGAACCAGACTAATGGAAAAGATAATCCATTTCTTCTACAGCTGTCTCCCCTTTAATGTGTGTAATGTGTGTGTGTGTGTGTGTGTGTGTGTGTGTGTACTATTACACACCTGTGTGTATGTGTGTGTGTGTAGGTTAGAGGACAACTTCAGGTATTGTTCCTTTTCTTTGAAACACAGTCTATCCCTGGCCTAGGACCTGCTGCACAGATATAGAACTCTGTGGACAGTAAACCTGAGGGAGCTACCTATCTCTGACTATCCAATAGGCTTTTATTTGGGCACCAATATGCTTGCCTTTTTTACACATGGATTCGAGGGATTGAACTCAGGTCCTTGAGCTTGAAGGCAGTTACTTTATCAGAATGAGGTATTGTCCCAGATCTTTCCCATTCTGTCTTAATGATAACTTTTTAAATCTTAACCCAGGTCGTCGAAAATTTGGAACAATGCTCAGAACCTTGGCCAACTCAAATCATCCATCTCCTTCCAGCCTGTTTTGTTAGAGTTATTCAATACTGCCCCAACCTCTATGTACCCCTTACTATTTTTCATACCCTATTCCAAGACATATTTGATTGCTTTCTCTGGGGAATCTAAAGTGCCATATTCAATTAAAGAATAAACTACTCGAAAAATCCATCACATCTTGGTCAACTTGACAGTTCTTGAGTATAAATGAACAGACCATGCTATGCTTGGAAATCTGAACAGTCATTCTGTACATTACAATTGGCAATAGGCTGTCCCCAGTTTGTGGTCCATATCCTAGGTATCCTCCAAATATCCTAGGTATTCTGACTCCTGTATCCTACAAATGAGGGTCAGATACTCTAACAACTGGATTTACAGAAGATGTTGAAGTTAATCTGGCTTCAGGGGATATTATTTCTAGGACCTTCCTCTTCAAGGTCTAGTCCTCATGCAGATGCACAGACTGACTTCTTCTGATCCAGAAGTTCCATGTCAGCGTCTTCTGTGTGGTTTGTAAGACACTCAGGCATGAGAATCGCTTATCTAACACATGGTGTACAACATAAAACTCACGTGCTGGGCAAGATATCCCACACCACTGTACCCTCTACCAGACTTCCTTGTGTCTTAGTTCTAGAACCCAGGCCGAGAGTTGACCTTCATAAATATTTTAGGTGCTGATGTTGCTGGTTTGCCCACACTTTGGTGAGGGTAAGAGCATTATTTATCAACAAGGAAGTTTCTTATCCAATCAACAAGGAAGTTCCTTATCCAATCTGTTAGCATAACTCAGGCCCAGATGAATATTACCTGCCCACTCAGAGGCGCCTTTGACTCTATTCTTGTAGTGTGATCTTTTCAATTACCACCCAGCAGCTGGAGAGTGAATCCAGTCACAATGTCTTGGCATCAGTAATGGGCTTGACTGAAGTCCGCTTTCTCCCTGGACGACGCTTGCAGAAGCAGTGTCTGCACCATCTTTGACTGTGTATACTAAAGCGTGTTCAGAACAAATTGAAAAAGAAATGTTTGCATTTAAGACGGAGAAGCTTATGAATTTGTGTCTCGTAAAGTTTGCATGTATGCTCAAAGAATATTCACACTGAGCAAACAGGGCTTCACCTTCTCCCAGCACAAAGCTGTAACTCTGAATTTGTAGCAGCACAATCTGTTATTATGGAAATTCCAGAGGAATAAGACATCTCTTTGAAAGCTTTATCTTGTTAAGTGCCAGTTAAACTCAGGAAGGTAATCAGAGCTAATGACACCCTGGTGATCCTGATGCATATAGTGCAGCCCACTTTAGGTGGCTCCAGTTAAATAGGTCTATCTCTGGCATACTTCCGATAAATTGTCTTTCGGACTCCTGTGTTTTATAAACATAGTCAGTCTTCCAATTCAATTCAATCCGTGAAGAAACAATCTCTCAACTTTTATTTCTAGTTAGTCACAAAGGCAAAGAGACAGCCTCTGATACTGGGAAGGCCATGCTTCAAAGCAAAGGCAGACCTCTAAGAATATTATTAAAAACGACATTCAGAAAGGAAGAAAAACGCTGAGCAACTGGAATCGCAGATGAAGAAAACAATACAGCTCTGAGGAGTCAGAGATGGTTTCCTGGGCAACACCACCATATCAGCTCACTCTTAGCAGACTAGTGTGGAATAGACCAGTGAAGACAGAAGGGAAGGAACTTCAGGCAATGGGAAGACTATAGTCAAAGACACTGAGGCCAGGTGTAGCTCAGCAGAGGAGAACATTGGACTTCATTTCAAGCTCTGCAGCTCGCGAGCACCAGGAAGGACTTCAGAGCATTCGTGGCAATCTTAAAAATTTGATGACCTTAAAACACATTACTGAAGCGAGACGGCAGACTTCTCTCTCCCACTGTGATCATTTAGAGCTTGTGAGGAAGAAAGGCGTACTAGTTGCTTTCTCCATTAATATGATTGAACTGTCTGACGGAAACAAAGATTTATGTCAGCCCACTCCTTCCAAATGAGTCCTCCATTGTGGGACGGATGGTGTGACTAGGGAGTTGCGCCATCTGTAGATTTGGAAGCAGCAATGAGTGCTTATAACGTCTTGACAGATCAGAAGCAGAGGATGGGGTGGAAGCTGTTCCATGCTGTGATGTAACCTTCAAAGGCCTGTGCCAAGCAGTGTTTTCTAGACACCAATCCCAGAGTCCCAAGGTCTTACAACCTCCCAGAACAATGGCAGCAGCTGGGGACCAAGCACTCATGAGCAGGGTTGGGGGTGGGAGGATGTGCCTTTCACATTAAAACTGTAATAGAAGTTGCAATGCTAAGTAAACCAATTAAAAGCCAATTTCAATAATATAAATAAGGAAGGGTAATTTGATTCATTGAAAGCGTGGAAGGGCAAGGCTCAGATGTGAAGTTAAGGTGCAGGGTGAAGCTACTGAATGAGATAACACTGAAAGAAGTGGGCAGGTGTGACAAGAAAGGGTCACAGGACATTGGTTCTGTGCTCCGCGCACACTTTGACTATATTCTCCAAAGGTTCATGTGTTGAAAGTTTGGCCCTGTGTGTGGTGATGTAAATAAAAGTCATGGTAGATCCTTGAAGAGGTGGGAGCAAATAAGTCATTGGGGTACTTTCCTTGTGTAGTTCCTGTGGGACCTCACGAGGTTCCCACGGAGAGCTTTGCTATAAAGACACAGGACTGGCATTCCTTACCCCTCTGACTTCCTGTCTCTCTAGACGATCATCCTGAACCCCATCCCTGCCTTGATGCTTATGAATGATGCAGCCAATGCATCCCCTAACTTGTTGGAACCATCTGATCATGGGCTTTCTGCCTCCAAAATTAAGTCCAATAAGCCTCTCTTCTTTATAAAGTATCATTACTATAATAAATGGTAACAGGAAATGAACTAAAGCCATTAGACATGTAAACTTGGGATTCTGTGAGATGGTCTAATGATTTCCATAAGTCAGAGATGAAAGAAAGGATTTGCACTAAGTATATAGATTTGGCTATTTTTTTATTTTAAAGGAATTTTTAAAAATGTATCTATTTTCTATGTATGGCTCTTTTGTCTGCATCTCTGTCTGTGCACCATGCACATGCCTATTGCCTGCGGAGGTCAAAAAGCATCAGATTGCCTGCAACTGAGCTGCATCAGATGGTTGGGGGCTGCCATGTGAGCGCTAGGAATCAAAACTGAGTCCTCGGGAAGAGCAGCCAATCATCCTAACCTGTGAGCCGCCTCTTTAGTCCATACTTATAATTAATAATCACTTTATTGTAGTGAAGACATAAACAAAAACATCACCCACTCAAACAAGCGCTTGCCCTGTCCAAACTCAATACACCTCACTGAGCCTCTGTCTGATTAGTGTGGCCATTCGCAGCCATGGAGCTGCATATAGCGTTTTGCACTTTTGCTATCAATTATATTTTATGCACTTATCCACCCCAAGAAAAGAGAAATCATGATAGCATTAAGACTAGAAGAACAGTAAGCTTCGTACCTCATGTGTTACGGCCTGCACTGTCGTTCTTTATTCCTTAATGTTACCCTGTGGTCTCCTTCCTAAATGTGATACTCTGCCTACACATACATTTGTTTACATATATGAATGTATATATTATAGGATAGGATACTCACATTAGGAGGAACACACACATTTTTCTTTCTTTCTGAGGTTGTGTGACATCAGTTACTGTATATTCTAAGTTCATCCATTTTCCTGAAAATCTCGTGCTTTTAGAGATCTCACAGTACCTGAAATTCCAGGAAAGAGAAAACTCAGGCAAAACTAAGGAATGGAAAGCACCAATTGAGAGAATAATTCAAGTGAAGAAAAAGCAGCTTCAACCCAGAAGAGGGGCACTCACGGTGGAGGACAGGAAAGCTGGGTCAGGAAGCTGAAGGGATGAACACAGAGACTGAGGTGGGGTTTCCAGGGGCTTAGTGTGGTGCCATAGTTGGGTGCCAGCTGGAAGTTCAGGGTGGAGGGGGGCTTGAGGAAGGAAGATGAATTTGTCAGTAAACTTATCTCACCAGACTACATACTCAGGGACATGGAAGAAACCAAAGCAAAGGAAGCAGAAAGACAGTAGCAGATGAAACATTCAGGCAGGATGGCCCCCAGAAAGCATGAGGGTCCTTCGCACAGCAGTGAAAGTTCAGTCTGGACAGAGGGCTGGCCTTTGTGAATTGTTTAGTTACAGAATAATATTTTTCAAAGCATCAAAAAAAAAGATTTACACCTCTTGCGATTATGAAATGAATTGTGGAGTTGCTGTCCAAGAATTCTGTTCTGAATGTATCATTGTAACACACCCACAGGAAGATGCCTGTCTCTGTTTGTGTCCTGGGGGACCCAGCCTCAAGTCCAAACAGACTTGGCATTCCAAAAGGGACTTTCCCTGCATAACCCACAATACCTTGAGATTAAACCCCAGGTAGAAAAAATAATATCCTTTGCAAGCATTAGGTAGACTTTTCTGTTTCTAAGGGCATGAAAACCAATTCGAGTCAAAGCGAAGCAGAGTACAAGGGGGGAATCGACACAGTGGAACAATTCTGAGCTACGCTGTCTTCCAGGCTGAGTCAGACTCAGCTAGAGGGGGAAGGATGCCTCGAGAATCACTCTATCTTCCCCGCCCGTCTGTCAGTCACGCCGTCTCTGGACCAGCTTCTTTTCAGAAGCATTTCTCCATGAGAAGTCTTGGCTGTCTGACAGTGTCCTGTCTAAATAAGAGGCCCTTAGTGTCTCCATCATTTGCAAGAATGAGGGGATGAAGGATATATTGCCCGAGGTGCTACATCTGAAGCACTTCAAGACAAAAAGATGAAAAAGATGGTTGGGATGATAAATCCAGCATCTATTCTGAATGAGATTTTAGTTTCCATGGAGGCCAGCTTAAGAGCTCACACTTTCCCGCGTGTCTTTACCATGGGTGAAGGTGTGGGCATACATATATGGATTCATTTGATGAGAATGAAGGCATTTGTTTCTAAGAAACCACTAAACATTGCCAACCCCCTTTTAGTTAGCACAAAAGAAAATCATTAAAATGAAAGTTCATTTTTATAAGGATCTGCTTTTATATATGGAAATATTAATGTATAAGTTAAATTCACAAAATATACAGTTCACGTAAATTTTTAGAAACTGAAAATATATAAGTAATTAATGGAAGAGCAAGATCTTGTATTAGTCTTAGAGGTACTATATGTTAAAAATTGACACCAAAGGTAGCCACTTTCCTGTCTTCAAAACCAGCTTGGTTTTTGTGGAGCATATTTAATTCCCCACCCCCAAATGCAAATGAGACTTCTGCCCAGTTGCTCCTGTCTCAGCCAGTTAAGCTCAACAGTCCTGGGGTTCTGTCTTGAGAGTGTCGTTTCCATAAATGATCTAACAGTCTTTTGTCTCCATGTAAAATTTGATAATTATTTCTTGGAACTTTGGAGACAGAGAAATGCAGCTGTGACACATTGGTATGGGAGGTCCTTCTGTCTATGTGTTGCTTTTATTGGTTAATGAATAAAGAACTGCTTTGAGCCTATGGCAGGGAAGAACAGAACTAGGCAGGGAAAGCTAGGCTGTATGCTGGGAGAAAGAAGGGCAGAGTCAGAGAGATGCCATGGAGCTGCAGGAGATAAATGCTGGGAACTTTACCCAGTAAGCCACAGCCACGTGGCAATATACAGGTGAATATTAAATTAATCAATATACAGATGAATATTAAATTAATATAAGAGTTAGCCAATAAGAAGCTAGAGCTAATGGGCCAAGCAGTCATTTAATTAATAGAATTTCTGTGTGATTATTTCGGGTCTAAGCTAGTCAGGCGTCCAGGGATCAACAAGCAGCCTTCCCCAACAACACATTCCTTAAGGAATTTCAGAATGATTGCCTCCCATAGAATATCATCAAATCTGTGGCATCCATCACGTGACTGCTACAGAATCACTGCAATCAGCTACATGCTGGCAGTAAGAGATTCTCTGATCGAGCCAATTTACTCCTGCTTTACAAATAATTCTTGCTGATGAATTCGTGGCTTCACTTATTCTATCCACAGTGTGGGCAATATTAAAAAATAACAGCTGTCTGTGTGTTGCTCCGTGGAAGAGTACATGCTGAGAATGTGCAAAGGCGTGGGTTCAATCCCTGACTTCCTAACCCAGCTGCAAGCCGGAGGAGAAGCAGAAATCATGTAAATGTTTCCTTCTGAACCCGGAAACCGCAGAATTCAGGCTGCTTTGTGTAGGGTCTACTATTCAACTGTACCCTGGGAGAATCAGTGTATGGTAATCAGATCCAGGGTACACAGCTGTGATCCTAAGCATTCTGGAAGAGTTTCTGCCACACTCAACCAGCGCTATCAAAGACGTGGACACACGCAGACTATCAGAGGGATTTTTGTCTACAATAGTTACAATGTGATACAAAACGTTTGCAGCTCACCTTCCTTCCTTGTGTATCTTTAGAATTATAGGAACTGTTAGTTATCCTGTGTTTTAAGAGACTGAGACTAGTTGGTAGTTTAAACAGCTCCCACACTACCAGGAAAGTTCTTTGAAGGTTCTTGGAAGTGGGAGACCAGTTGGAAGCTCTAAGCTACGCAGCATACACAATAATAATAATGATGCAAAATTGGAATAATAATATGCAATACCATGTAAATTCAAATTCCTCTCAAAACCATTCATTACACATTCTGTGTCTATGCACAAAGTCCTGGGGTCATCTTCAACGGAGGGAAGGGAGAGAAAAAAAGAAGAAATAGGGGATGGAGAAGAGGAGAGGAGAGGAGAGGAGGGGGAGATCATCAGTAGGGTTCAATAATCTATATTCTAAATCAAAACATTCCTGGACAATAAACATAAGTGCTTGATATTTGATGATACGTTCTACACACAGCATCTTGGTTTTGGTGCTTTGAGCACTGTGATTACTAGTGAGATGGTTCAAATTTCCATATGCTTATTAAGTTTTTCTCTTCTCTACATATTGCTTGATAAGAGGCATCAACCATTTAAAGTAGTGGTTAAAATCTTGTTTTACTACTAGCTTGTAAAAAATCTTTTTACTTAAGAAAATGAACCCCTTACCTCATGTCACAAAAGTGTTTGTCCAATTTACACTCAAATTTAATTGTGTTGCTCTTATTTCAAATGGTTGCAAAAGTTTTTATGAGAAGTCTGTTAACTGCCTTTGCTAAGACATACAGACTCATCAGCATCTCAAACGTTAAATACAAGTCACTAGTATTTTCTGGGCGTGGATTTCTTTTGACTCCATCATTTTCCTGTATCTGGGATATGTATTTAGAAGACGCTAGGAAGGGATTTACCTTAAGTGTGTCTTACTGTGCTCCGAGGCCAGGTATTGGGTAATGTATCCTGAGGTGCACTTTAGAAGGCAGATAAATCAATGTCAAGGGACTATTAAGACAGCAAGGGCAGTGCTGAAGCCCTTTCTGCTTCCTCTTAGAAATCTGATCTAATATTTGATAAAAAACAAGCCATGTAAATTAGCAAAAAAGCTCCCTTTATGTCAGAAGCTTACCCTGGGCAGGAGTAGAAGGGGTGGCTTCTCAACAGGTCAAACTACCAGGGCAAAGATGAAAGTTATCTTAGTGTTTCTTTGGGACCACCTGTAAGAAAAGAAAAAAAAATAAGACATTGGCCAGCTAGATACAAGACAGCTATTGTAAAGCCCAAAAACTAGTCTAAAGAGTTGGCAAATGTTCCTCGCTGCTGCAGAATTCTAGCGTGTACAGTCACAAAGATAATTTATTCTGCCTCAACAATAGACTGGGTTTTGGAAACTTAAAGACGTGTTCTGTAAAGTATTAAGAATGTGAAAAAAAGCAAGAAGTTAAGCTAATGTCAGCTTAGCTGAAATGTCATTAGTTGAGAGGAATAATTCCTAATGCCCTAATTCGTAGACTCAACTTTGGAAGAAATTATAAATTCCCTTTTCTGTTAACTGAATGAGGCTTTGATGAAGATATTGCTGGAAAAACAGTGGTATAGGACAGCATTAAAGTGGATTTTAAGTCATTGCAAGAGAGAAGTCAATTCTGAGAGTCTACAAAATATTCCACTTAAGCTGTGAGATGTATTTACATGAACACATGAGCCCATCGCCAGCTGCTGTCCCAGGTGAGCCGGTCTTCACAGACACCTTGCCACAAAGCTCTGTTCTTGACGCCTTATTCAGTTTCTAATGTGTGTTTCTTAATTTTTAAACAACTCCCTCAGAAAGTTAGCAGTGCAAAATTATTATTTTAACACCAAGAATAATAAATATGTAGAGTGCACCGCAACTCCAGGCATAAAGCTAATGTCCAATACCTGAGATTGCCCTTCCCTTCTCACCCGAGCCTATTCATCAGGGCTGCCCAACAGCACTCCCTTTCCTTTCTCTGCTACTAATTTCCTCTCAGATGATGGTTCCATTGCACATTTCCCACCATTTGCATTCCCACTGATACCTCGGTCTACAATGCTGCAAAGGCCTCCACCCTCTCATCTTCTAGCATTTTATCCATGCCTATGACGAGCATTGCCGCACACCCATAGGTCAAGTATCAGCATCTTAGATTTCTTCTAGATGCCTGAAATCCTTCGTGAACTTTGCTCTTACTGTGTTTTAGATCTAAAGGGGATCTTGGGGCATTATACATCAGTGGGATCCAAACAGCCATACTTTAGTACCCACAGAAGAGTTTTAAAGATGAAAATGATTGTTCAGGGTGCAGAGGAGATGGATCAGTGTGTAAGAGTGACTGTTCCCCAAGCATAAGAACCTGTGTCTGGATTTCAGCACTCATGTAAAAAGCCATGCACGGTCATGCGTGTGTCTGTAACCCCAATACTGTGAGAGGCATTTGCTGTACAGAGCAGGGTAGTCAATGTCCTCCTCTGGCCTCTGTGAGCACACATGCATACATGCACACACTTGGACAGGGACACACACACACACACACTGATTGAGCATCTCAGTGAGTTTGTACTTCTGTGGAGCTGGGTGGGGTCTGGAAATCTGCATTTCTCTATAAAAGCAAACATAATGCTGATGCTTCTGGTCCCAGCAGCGCTGTTGGAGAATCATTTCTTGTGAGGATCTTCTTATACAAATAAGGAATCAGGAACCAGGCAGATTTGCTCAGTGCTCCAAAGGCAGCTAATGACTCAAGCAGAGAGCTCACTATAAACTTCAGGGGCAGGTGTTCAGGGTCAGAAATCGTGACTATATTCCTTGGTATGAAGACCATTGTCTTCTTAAACAAAAACCTAGTTTTGAATTAGAATATCTAATTCTTGCTGTTTTCAAATGTTTTGGGATGCTAAAATGTTTTGCTGTTCATGTATTTATACCAAGTAGGAAAGCTGATTGAATTCATAAATTTCTTCTTTTTCTTGTGTACATAAGTTGGTTTCCAATCTTAAGTGACTTCAGTGTCACAAACTTTCTTCTTTCTCTTCATCCCTGAAGCTGCTGCTTTGGTCGGATCCTCATTAGTTGTTACAAGAGGACAGGAGAGGTTTTTGTTAACTGTTCTTTGTGCTTTGGCCTAGGCAGCCTTTGATGCACTCATACAGTGAATGGCTGTAGTTCTAAAAGATCACTTCTTTAATACACACCTCTTGTTTTTATTTTAATTTGAATAAGTATTTATTTAGGACTGAAAATGTAATTTAGCCAAAACATGCTTGTCTTGGATTACGAAGTCCGGAGTTTGAACTCCAGTACACGAATAAGGCATGGTCATACATACCTGTCATCCTGCATTGTCGTACATACCTGTCATCCTGCATGGTCATACATACCTGTCATCCTGCATGGTCATACATACCTGTCATCCTGCATGGTCATACATACCTGTCATCCTGCATGGTCATACATACCTGTCATCCTGCATGGTCATACATACCTCTCATCCTGCATGGTCATACATACCTGTCATCCTAGTACATAGAGGCGGAGGCAGAAGGACAGAAGTTCATGGCTGTTCTCGGCTACAGAGCCAGTTCAAGGGCAGGTTGAGCTACCCAAATCCCTGACTTTTCCTTCAAAGCAATCCAATTCCTGTTAGCGGCTCTTCCTCTGTCATTACTTTCTCACCTCTCCTAGAGCTGGAAGCCACCAGAAATCTACTTCCTCTATGTATAGACTTACTGATTCTGGACATTATTTATCAAAGAAATCATACAAGTTCATTGTTCCTGACAGCTCTCCCTTAACATAATGTTTGCAAGGCTCATTCACATGGGAGCTTGCGTCAGTGTTTAGTCTTTTACATTACCGAATAACATTCCATTGTATGTCCACGCTACCTATTAATCTGTTTTTATATTACCGAATAACATTCCATTGTATGTCCACGCTACCTTTTAATCTGTTTTTCAATTGCATAGCATTTAGGTGACTTCCACTTTGAGCAATTATGAGAAATAGTGTTATGACTGCCTATAATGCTTTTTTTTTTCATTTTTACTTAGTTTGTGTTTTGTGTATGCAAGTTCATGCATACCAGAGCTCATGCATAGAGGTCAGACAACAACGTGGGGAAGCCTGTCCCCTCCTCCCATGATGTGGGTCCCAGAACTGGAACTCAGGTTGTCAAGTTTGACAAAAGCGGCCTTTACTGGCTGAGCCATCTTGCTGTCGTATAATAATTTTTCAAGGGCAGATGTTTTGGAATATATGTCTAGGAACAAATTACTGGGTCACATGGTAACTCTGCATTTAACATTTTGTAAAGCTACCAAATGGTTTTCCAAAGTTGCCGAACCTCACTCTTGCAAGGTTTTAGGACCCAAGTTTCTCCATGTCCTCACAAACCTCAGTCATGCACCTCCTTGAGCGTTTTGTTGTTGGGTTTTCAGTGGAAGCCATGGTTGTTATGCAGCCACACCTTGCTGTGACTTTGCTCCCTGACTGATGAAAACCTTTTCCTGTACTTGTCATTAATGTGTCTTTTGAAATATCTATTAGATGTGCTGCCAACTTTTAATTGAGTTGTTGTGTTTACAACACTGGGTTGTATGAGATATGGGTATGTCCTAGATAGGAATTCTTTGTCATTTAACACATTTTCCCCATTCCACAGTCATTTCTCACTTTACCAACAGAAATCTATAAATCATAAAAGGTTTACATTTTGATGGAGTCCGACTTAATAACACTGTTCTCTTACTGTGTGTGCTTTTGGCTTCGTATCCAAAAAACCATTACGAACAAAAGCCAGATGACCTGCTCCTATGTTTATTCTAAGAGAATTACATTGAGACATGTGTTCCATCTTGAGGCTTTTTGGCGTGCATGGCATGAAGAAGGATCAACACCCTTTCACATTAAGATTATCCAAGCATTACTATTAAACACTCTTCCTTCTTCTTGAATGGTTTTGCTTCCCTTGTAGAAATCAATCGACCATAGAACCTGATTTATTATTTACTTTATTTATAATTTATTCTGTTGGCTGACATGTTTATTTCATTCCATCAGTTGGCATGTTTCTATGCTGTGATGCTATCTGGACTAGAGAGGGTGGCTTTTGATGGTCTGTGTTGACAGAGGAAATGTCGGTTGGCCAGCTTCATTCTCTTTGTCAAGAGTGTTTGGGTTATTCGAGATTTTTTACATTTTCTAAAACACGTTTGTCAAATTTGTCAAAACAAATCAACCTAGCAAGCAGTGCTAACAAGCATGAGCTTGGATTTTGAAAGACAGACTTTATTCTTCAGATCAAGATCAGCCTGGGGTATACTGTCACCATGATATCAAGGATTCTGAGCATGGGATGCTTTGCCATTTCCTTAGATCTTCAAATTTTAAAATATTTTTTTCTACAAATTTTGTACTTTTCTGGCTAAATTTTTATTTCTATGTATTTTACTCTTATTGATATTTTAATTTAGCTTAATTTCCTATTTTTAGATTTTTCATACTAATGTGTTAAAATACAACTGCTATTAGTTAGTATAATAACATTATATTCTATAATCTTACCTTTACAGAAAGGATTTCTTAGAGTTTTCTGTAGAGTGAAAACAAAAATGGTTTTCATTTTCTTTTTCAGTGCTGAATAGAAGTGATAAAAGCAGACATCTTTGCTTTGCTTCTGATTTTAGGTGAATAGCACTCAGTCTTCTAGGTGTGAGATAAGTTGTGGGTGCCTTATTAATTATTAATTATTAAATACACACACTCTATGAGATTAATGAAGCTTCCATTTCTATGAGTATGTTCAATCTATCACTACCATGTTATCTAAAACGATCCTTCAGTGTACCCTTATTGTCATCTCAAATGAAGTTTAGGCTTCATAGCTTGTCAAGAGATCCTCTTGGCTTCATAGCTTGTCAAGGGATCCTCTTGGCTTCATAGCTTGTCAGGAGATCCCTTTGTACCTGTTCACAGTCCAACTTCCTAGCTTTGTCCGTTGGTCCCATCCCTACAACCACCTCTTCCAGCCTTGCCTCCAACAGGCCACATAGGACACTGCTCACAGCATCACGTAGTCCATGTTGCTTCACCCTGCGACTCCTCCTTGCTTTACCCTGGATACCCACTTGATTGCTGCTCAGCACTCAGATCTACAGCTACTAACATCAAAGCTGTGTGGGCGAACTAGAACTGCCTTAGCCACTCTTTTGTACGCTCATAGAAAGGGGTGTGCAGTTCTACATTAGAATTCAATGTGCTTTTCTGCCTTGTCAATTTAGATTTCTGCCTCTCCGTACAGTTCTTAAAGTCAGGGTTACATTAGACATCTTTTGTATACAAGACCTAGATTATACCATGTTATGTTGATGGTCAGGTGTATGCATGAATAATGTGATTTATTTCACTTCTTATATTGAGCCTTCATACTTAGTAAAAAGACTCGCATGCATCTATAAAAAGCAAGAGACCCTAAAGGTAGATGCAGTTATTGTTCTAAGGCCTTTGGAATATAAAAAGAAAAAAAATGGCTAGCAAATAAAAAGACATGCCAAGCCAAAAAAAAAGTATTAGAAGTTAGATTTGCCAGGCATTTTTTTCTATTACTAGAACTAGTGCTCCCTGTAACATTCCACTTAGGTATAATATCTCCCATAGCTCCTACTCCTTACTCATAATCTCTAACATAAATTATTATATATTCTACTCAACAGAAGTATTATGGTTGTACTTAGATTAATCAGCCACATTCGCATGCGAAGGAATCAACAGCTGTTGCCTCTGGTGGCCATTAAAGCAAGTTTCACCGAGTGGCTGACACTCAAACAAGAGCCAGTGAAACCCAAAATCCACTAATAACTATTAGAACGAGCAGCACATATGAGAGTTATATCTAAGGAACTCTTGAGAAATTCCTTAGAAGGCAAGGCTCATTTATCAGTAGTTATTGATCGTGTGCTAGTAATATTCCTGTGCATGGCTAGATGGTGAGTGCAGAAGGCTGGACAGTTCAGGTCTATGCATTCTAAGGATCTGTGTTAGTATGACGACCAACACTCCTTAACACACAGCTTATTATCCACTCTGCAAGTGTTCACTGAAAGCCAGCACAGATGTATCCTAGGAGTGCTTGGGACACATCAGTGAATCAAAATAAATACCCCTCTGCCAGATAGGACGTGCATTAGAGTGAGAAAGACAGACCGTAAGCAATAACCATTATGTCTGGGTATGAACACGCACTTAAAAGCAAGACGTTAAACATGGTGAGTACCATAGAAAAGAGAAGAGTCAGTTAGGAAGATTGAGACTATAAAGTATATAGAGAAAAAGGACTCTGAGTGCTTCCCCCTCCTCATGATAAATGTGCAATGAGATAGATGTTTTAAATGATTTTAAAATATAGCACGATGTATATACACCTATTTAAATCACATGGAATCCATTAACATGTATAATTTTAATAGTTTTATAAAGCAGTCAATGTAATTCTCTTAGAAAAAACAGAGGAGCAGGTCACCTGGCTTTAGTTAGTAATGGTTTCTTGGATATGAAGTCAAAAGCACACACAGTAAAAGAGCAGCGTTGATAGGTCAGACTCCATCAAAATGTAAACTTTTTATGATTTATAGATTTCTGCTGGTAAAGTGAAAAACGACTTCAGAATGGGGAAAATGTGTTAACTGACAAAGAATTCTTATCTAGGTCATACATGGTACTTCACCACATTTGACTAATCTTCTACCACTGCTCATAGGCGGCTTACTAGAATTGCGGCATCTCTACTGTGTTGTGGAGTCTGTAGGGGCCCTGGCATCTCAGGGTCTTGTCTTCACCCTTAGTGTGCCTGGACATTCTATCTAGTGGCTGTGTGGCCAACAACTTTACTTCCTTCAAGTCTGTGCCCAAATCCATCCATAATTCATGGCCTATTTCGTCTTTAAATTTCAGTTCAATTATCCTTAAAACTTTTAAAATTCCTTTTAAAAAACAATGATTTATTTAGGGAAGCTGAATAAGTGCTTGGTCAAACAATAACGTACTTATATTTTACCATGGTCTTCTTGATTCTGTCTTACTTCGTTTTTAGTTAAAAATAAAAATCTGTCTTTGAATAGCAATAATCTCTTACCAAGAGGCCATGTTCAAAGAGTCAGCACAATAGAAAAGTTACAAAATAGCAGTTGTCCTAAGAGTAATTGTCAAAGGTGGAGAACACCACAGTCCCTGGGGATGTGCCAAGATGGAAACTTTGGAAATCTGACAGTGGCAAAAGACGAGGTTGCCATGAATTCATAAAAGGTAGGTAAGAGGCTGGTGAGTGTTAACAGAAGTTTCTGTCCTGCCTGATCCCACAGCCCTTCAGTCCCAAAGAAATACACAGAGGTCTACATTAATTATAAACTGGTTGGCCTATTAGCTCAGGTTTTCTTATTCTTACATTATCCCATAATTCTTGTCTGTGTTAGCCACGTGGCTTGGAACCTATTATCAGTGGGGCATTTTCATCTTGCTTCCTCTGTGTCTGGGTGACGACTGCAGACTGAACCTTTCCTCTTCCAAGAATTCTCCTGTTCTGGGCACCCCTCCTATACTTCCTGCCTGGCCAAACAGCATTCTATTAAACCAGTACAAGTGACAAATCTTTACAGAGTATAAGACCATTGTCCCACAGCAGGAGAGGGCTTCTGTAGAGCAGATATGGCAGGTGTCCACCACTGAGATGACACACTGGAGACAATCAAGCTCAAAGGTAGAACATTTTATTTGGGCTCATGGCATCAGAGGCCTGTGGTCACTCATGTTTGGGCATATGGTAACGTAGTATACCCCCTCACTGAGGATGGGGAACAAGAGATAAATTCAGGAAGAAGCAACGTCCCGTCCAAAGGCATTGGTTACCACAGTAACCAGCTTCTATCAGGTACCACCTCCTGAAGGTTCTACCACCTCCCAGTACTGCCACAGGATGGGGACCACGCCTTCAGCACACGGCTCTCTGAGGGTCACTCTAGCACTAGTTGTACTTCTATAAGGAACAACTTTTTGAAGCACTTCTGCAGGTTTGTGATGAGGACAGTGGAATTAGTACTTATCCCTTTAGAGACCTGAAGCAGAGTGCTTGGCTCAGCATGCCCCAAGAGCCTCTTCAATAACCTCCATGCTGGGCAAATGGATGGAGCTAGAAAACATCATATTGAGTGAGGTAACCCAGACCCAGAAAGGCAAATATCATACATAACTCACTCATAAGTGAACTTTAGACAAAAAGCAAAGAAAATCAGCCTACATTTCACAATCCCAGAGAACCTAGATAACAATGAGGACCCTAAGACATGAATCTAATCTACATGGGAAGTAGTAAAAGACAAGATCTCTTGAGTAAATTGGGAACATGGGGAGCATGGGAGAGGGTAGAAGGGATAAAAAAGGAGGGGAGCAAAGAAAAATGTATGGATCAATAAAATCAATAAAAAAGAAAAAAATTATAACCTCCATGCTGATAGAGCAAGGAAGTCAACATCCATCTCCGCCTCCAGCCCTGCCAGAGAGATAGACAGACTTGACATGGATAAGAGCCTTAAGCTTCTACCAACTGAGAGCTAGCTACAAGAGGCAAATCAAGGGCTCAATTGAACACAGGCAAAGGGGGAGTGGCAGATGCTCGAGTTCCTGGTGCCACACTACTGGGTATGCCTGAATGTTCCAAAGAGCTCTCTGTGGGCAGTTAATACACATACTCATTTATCCTAAAATAAGACCATATTAGTCACTGTAGCTTGCTCTGCTTCCTACCCTGGCTTCTCTGACTCATAGGCTCATGGAGACTTAGCCAATTTACAAACACTATTGTTTTCCTCAAAAGGACAGAGTCACTTCCTTCATTTTGAAGAAAAGGCAAGCCAAAAAAAAAAAAAAGGCTGAATTATCATAGTTTGCCTTTCAGCAATCCTTTTAGTGCTCCACAGAGTAGCTAGTTCACGCAGCCCTCACTCAGAGGCAGTCATGACAACACACAATTTAGTCTGCTGGAGGGGTACCACCGCATCCTCACACAGACTGTTAAAGGCCAGGATTCTAGGGCCAGGATTACGTAACTCCACTAACTTTCCCTTGTTTCACCAAGGTTTCTTCTGGTGAAACTGACCCATTTAACTCCTGGGGCATGGGAGTGTGGGTGCAATCATTTCTAGTGTCCTTTCTGCCAGTCTCTAGCCATACTGTCATCCATGCCAATAGTAATGCAGAAAAAAAGTCAAAATACTAATATGATTGCTTTGATAATTTTGATCATTTTTTTCCTCTGAGTGCATCTCAAGGACCTCCAAGGGATGCTGGGCCACAAGTGAAATCTGCTACTAGAAGCACAGCTTTTTAAGTGCCTTGAAATGTGTGGACCCAACCTATAAAAACTTTAGGTGCCTGATAGTATTAACCCATTGCCATTTATAGATGGCCCACGAAGATCTGCAGAGCTAGTGTTCCTGCCTAGCCTGCTTAAGGGAAGAAAATGCATCTGTGTCAGTACTTGTTCACAGTTCTGTGTTATTGGAAGTAGAGGTAGTAATTTCTTTCCAATTTTTTTTTTGCCTCTCCCAACTCAATTACCTCTACTACTTGATAGGTTGTTGATAAAAACTCCTCCAAACCAACTTCTAATACCTGTCCCAACTGATTTGTGGATGTAGATAAGGGGTAGGCAAGAACACGTGCCCCAAGAAATCTTTCTGATCCTCCGATTTACTACACAGACAGCTGGGCTGAAATTCCATTTATTGAAAGTGTGATTTTATCCATACTTTCATTGTGATAAAATTCTACCACAAATGTATTTAGTGTGTAGCCGTAGGAATGGAAGAAAACAGAAGGCAGTGTCTGGTTAATTCACATGATTGTAGGAAGACTGACATAAAATCCTTCAAGCAGAAGTTAGCATAGCAGAGCACTCTCGGAAAGATGAAACTGTGTAGTCTTAGGGATTTCATATTAGAGTGGAATTATGATTAGTGATAAATTTCATAAAAATAAAGTTCATGTTGGTCCTGAATTGAAGGTGCCTAGTCACCATGGGATGGCTTCAGGATGCAGGCAGTATACAGTAGAATAAGGATGTAGACGGCAGCATAAAACAGAATCAGGATGTAGTCAGCATGCAGCAGAACAGTGATGTGACAGAAGTTCTCAGAATCCTGAGGTGCTTGCCAAACACCTGCAGAGGGCATGTGGTCCCCACCATGTGAAAGACACTTAACAACCTGTGTAGAGCATGTCTCAACATTCAAGAGGGGTGCCCATTCCCCTCCAAAACCTGGTGACTTAGACATTCAAGAGGTGTCATTCCCTTCAAAGTCTGGTGACACTTGTAACTTCCCCTCCTCAGAAAAGAACGCCTTCAAAGAGCAAATTGTTCTTTCTAAAAAGAACTCTCAGTTTCCTGAAAACATATATGCTGGCACTTGAAACTGTAATTAATAATGCTTAATATTTAGCACTAGTGTTTAAGTGTATTGTGTTATAGTTAAGATTTATTACACCAATATAAAACCTAAATGTTCATATAATTAAAATACCTATTTTCAGTCTATAAAAGTGACATTTGAAATTGGAATAAAATATCTTGGGTTCTTTTCCTTCTGCTGGCTTATCTTGCCCAACTTCGATATGATAGCTTTTGTTTTATCTTATGATAATTTATTGTTTTATATTTTGTGTTATCTCTTAGAAGCCTGTTCTTTTCTAATGAAAGAAAGAAAGGGAATGGATCCAGAGGGGAGGGGAGGTGGGGAAGGACTGGGTGGAGTAGAGGAAGAAATACAACAAACTATATTAAGATTATATTATACAAGAAAAGAATCGATTTTTTATTAAAAGAGGAAGATTACTACTCTTGGGGAAATAGTCTTCCCCAGGGAAAATCACACTGATTGATTACCAAATACCAAATGGTCAGTCCTGAAACCATACATACAGGTAGCATAAAGACTGAACAGGGCTTGTGTATGTGTATGTAACAATAATTAATGATAAATATACCATAAATGAAAGAGAGCAAGGAGTGGTACATGGGAATGCTTAGAGAGAGTAAAGAAAAGGGGTAAAATGATGTAATTATATTATGATCTTAGAAATAAAAGTAAAAATAAATGTAATAAAAGTAAAATAAAAGAAAGAAAATAAATTGTAACAAAGTAACTAAAGAGAAATTTCATTGCCAATGACAAAAGTCTTGTACAATTGTCTTAGTTAGGATTTCTTTTGCCATGAAGAGACACCATGACCATGGCAACCTTTATAAAGGAAGACATTTAACTGGGGGCTGACTTAGAGGTTCAGACATTTAGTCCATTGTTATCATGGTGGGCGCCATGGTGACACACAGGTTGACATGGTGATGGAGGAGCCAAGAGTTCTATATTTGGATTCACAGGCAGCAGGAAGAGAGACACTGGGCCTGGCCTGAGCATTTGAAACCTCAAAGACCACCCCCAGTGACACACTTCCTCCAGTGAGACCACACTTCCTGATAGTGCCACTCCCTAGTGACCAAGCATTCAAATGTATAAACCTATGGGAGCCATTCCTATTCAAACCACCACAATAATTTGCTTTTAAATCAAGTTATTAAAAAGTTATTGGGAGAAAATAGATTCAGTTTGGGCAATCTCAACAGATCCTTGAGAAAGAAATTGCATGTTGAATAAATAAATCTTTTCATTTTAATTTAAAATGAGAACTTTTAAATTTAAAAGTAAGTCTTTCAATGTACATTGGAATTTTAAAAAAGTAATAAAATCATATGAGAAAACTGTATTTTTATTCAGATTTTAAAGAGTTTAAATTACTATAAATGGTGCTGGGGGCCAGGAAAGGTGGGTCTGTGGTTAAGAGCATTCATTCTTGCCCGGGACCCCAGTTCAGTTTCCAACACCCACATAATGTTTCACATTCACCCTTGCCTACAGTTTCAGGAAAATTGGTACACTCTTCTGGCCTCCATAGATACTGCATTCACATGGTACACATAGATACATGCGGGCCAAACCATAGATGCACAGAAAATGAAATAAAAGTCTAAAAATAACTTTTAAATTGCTGTTCAGTAGAAGAGAGTGATCATCAAACACGGAAGGGTGAAGCTGCCTTTTCCTTGCCAGTCTATATCTGTCAAAAACTCCTAACAGAGTTATGTCTAATGTAAGCATTCCTTAATGGATTTATTCACAGAATATATATTTGTTAATGATTTTTTTTTCATTTGCTAGATTTTGTGTTTAAAACAAAACCACCCCATTTGACTTGGGACCTAATCTTCCACTGATTCAGGCTAAAAGTGTTACTACAGGCTTCCTGTGAGCCAGATACTACTTCAGGCACAAGAGTATTCAGGATAGCAAAGCAAAAGTGGCCCCTGCTCTTCTGGAGTGCACAGAGGCGAGGAAAAGAGGGACAGCACTTGGTGAGGACATCAGTGAATGGAGACAACCACTCAGATAGTCGCTTGGTTCTGTCAGGAAGACAAATCAAGAGCGTGGAAGGAGGCCGTAGCTGTATAGCTCAAATTTGAGCTCAAACCTAAAGGATAAGGTGAAGGACAATGTTTAAAGGGCCAGAGCAGGTTTCCAAGCAGGGGAAGCTACAGATGCTAAGATCTTTCAAGAGGATCGTTGGAGGAGACCCAACTTCAAAGACAAGGGGTAGGCTGGAGAGCTGGCTGTGGGGTTAAGAGCACTGACTGCTCTACCAGAGGACCGTGGCTCAATTCCAAGCATGCATAAAGTGGCCAACAACCATCTGTCATGCCAGTTCTAAGGCATCCGATGCCTTTCCTGGCCTTTGCGGTCACTGCATGTATATGGCACACTGACAACCAAAACACCATACACATAAAAATTAAAAATAAATAAATTTTGGAAAAGAAAGTAAAAGAGGAAAACTGGGCAGTGGTGGTCTTTAATTCCAGCACTTGAGAGGCAGAGAGAGGTGGGGCTACATGGAGAAACCCAGCCTGGAAAAAAACAAAGACAGAGACAAGTGGAAACTTCTCTCCTCTCCAAGCCTGCACCTCGCCTGTTCCACCTCTGTGTGTTAGCTTCTCCTGGAGTTAGAACCCAACTACTCTCTCTCAACCTAGAAACTGACCACTGGGCAGGAGACTGGCTTCAGCTGGCCTACAGCCTCTTACTTACAGACTTCATCTATATTCCATCTGTTATTTCATCTATATTACAGTTTCGAAATGTTTATATATTCTGAAAACAGTAACAGGTTATCAGTCGTTGTTTTTAATTGAGGAGACTTGTAAAGGCAGTGGCAGCAAGGGAACCCTGATGTCATCAGCCAGGGAGACACATTGCTTCAATCACTCTTGGTTGGCAGCTGCTCCTGTATTTGGGTCTTGTAGGGAGGCTGATGGCCATGACCTATGTAGTAGAACCCTGGGCGCATTAAGAAAGGCTGGTGTCTTAGAGACAGGCACCTAGCCAGCATTAATAGAGAAGAGGCAGACTTTATGCTGTTAACAGAACACCCCAAACCCTCAGGTACTCAACAGCATGGTGATTTATTTCTTGCCTCAAGTCAAAGGATGAAATACATTAGGTTTGAAAGACCTAGTGAGAACAGACCAAAACTGAAAAGATAAGATAATTTGTACAATGTTTTGATTTCCTTAACCAGGACTACCCTGCAAATGATTAAAATCAGACATACTTCAGTGTGATGCACATGGTATTTTTTTTAAAAGATTACCCGTTCACAGTGCATGTAAGTGAGAACAGCATACACAGATGTTCAACAAAGCATTTCTCCTCCTTGCCATCCCTCATTCCCACCGGGATAGATTGCTGCTAGGTTTGGATTTTGAAGGGGTGTCTTTTCTGTCCTTGTTTTTGTTTTAGAATGTCACACAACAGGGATACATATTCTCTCTTTTATATTTATTTATTTTACGTGTTTGGCCTGCATGTATGTAGGTGCACCATGCGGGTACCTGGTGCTTATGGAGGTCGCAGAAGAATCGGATCCTCTGGAGCTAGAACTGTACTCACAGATGGCTGTGAGCAACCATATGGATACTAAACCTAGGACCACGGCAAGAGCAGATGTACTCTTAACCATGGAGTCATTGCTCCAATCTCAGAAGTACACATTCTTATACAGGATGTATTCTTGTATAGTCAAAGCAGAGTTCCCTCTGTGTGGTTCCACCATGAACAATTTTAGCACATCTTTTCAGTTATCCAGATGCAGAAAACCCCTGCATTTGTTTACAGACGCATGGGGCCCACTATGTGGACACCACTGCCTGTTAAACATAATCCTGCACAAAGAGATATGTTCTAATTCTAAGATTTTGGTATGCAAACCAGTGCGGCTGTGAATGAGGTTGTGTATAGCATTCTTTTGCATTGGGACAACCATATCTGCAAGAGAAGGTTTCCAAAGCGGTATTTTTGTATACGATAAAACTTGTTTCTCTATAATCAGGGTTCCTACATGGGAGTGTCCCACAGCATCCTCCACTGGCAACAATGCCTGGGAACATTTACTCTCCAGTGGACACTTCCTCCCACTTGCAGGGTTTTGACAATCTCATTGATCAGAAAGCCTCAATGAGATTTTATTTTGCAGTTTTCTGATCATGACTGATATGAAGCATCTTTTTATGTATTCGAGTGGAATTTGTATTTTCATTCTCTTCCATTCCTATTCCTTCTTTTTTATTATGGTTTCTTCTCATAGTGATTTGTATTGAGGAGATTAGCTTTCTATGATATAAATAACACATACCTCTCGCATCTTGCTTAAGCATCTTCTGACATTTTACCCATAGAGTATTTCCCTGTTTCTCTTGTTCTTGTTGGGTAGGAGAACTCTTTATTGGGCTGTTTATCAACTTTATATGGCCTCTGGATTTTCTTATAAAATTTGATAGCTTTTATTTAATTTAACTTGTATTTTCCTTGTGACAGGATACTAATATGTATTCCAGGTTGGTCTCAAGCTTGCAATCCACTTGTTTCAGACTCCTGAATATTGTAATTGCATGCATGGTCCAGCATAGTTGACCTAAATGTCAATCTTTCATCCTACTGTGCCAAGGGGAGTGGGTATCTTTGTGTATTTGTTTCCTAGAAGGCAGACTACGATTCCAACATGATTTTTGGAGAGCTATATTTTGCCTCTTCTGATTACACTTCTGTCTTCATTAAATACCACATATACTTGAGTCTATTCCTGCAGAGATACCACACTGTTTTAATAATTGAGACTTAAAAATAGGTTTTACATTCAATCACTCGGGTTCCTTTGAATAATTCTACACAGTATAAATTTATCTGCTGTGAGCAGAAATAGAGCTGATTTCCCAAAGCTGAATGCATGGTTTCTGAGGTCAGAGTCGCACAGCATCCATGAGAGCAACTTTCCCCTTTCATTTATATTCCCTGCAAACCCACAGCCCTCTCCACCCCACAGGTCTCATCAAACCTGCTACTTATGGGGATGGTAACCTGCTTCCGCCTCCCTCCATTGTGCTTCCCAGGGTCTCACAGACCTCTAGACACAAAGAGCACTTTATCTACACCCCACACTACTAAATGCAAACCCTAAATGTTTTTCTAGGGAGCAAATGATCATTAATTTTTTACAGAGTCATTATAGAAATATACGAGCCCAACAATGTATGCAGACCAGTTTTAAAATTGAATAAGGAATAAAAGGAGCATGTTTGAGACTCTTGAGTTTGTTTCTTGGCTTTCAGAAAAGCATTGTCTGCATCCTGTCTCCTAATTTGCTTCATCCCATGCCCCTGCCACCTTCAGGATGGAAGGACAGGTAATCCCTGGCAGCTGAGAGACTAGAGGGAATCAGTTCCTTCACTAGAAGGCTCAGAGAACATCTCAGAAGAGAAGGTAGGAAGAATCTAAGAGCTGGAAGCTGGGGTGGCAGAGTCTGTGAAGTGCTGCTTCCTAGAGGATGGGAGGTCTGTGAAATGCTGCTTGCTGGATGTGGCAGGGCTAACACACTCAGAACACACAGCATCCATTACCTGTGCAAGGCCTGCATACTATCCAGTCAGGTAAGGCTTCAGTGTAGGTGGGAGGGGTACTCTCCGGGCTGCACCCCTTTCTGAGGAGGCACTGGTGATTGACAGCCTCTGAGAGGTGGTAGGTTTCCCATCCTCAAGTGCATGGCCCAAGACTGGAAATGGGGAGAAGGACATCTTGGGTGGCATATGGGGGGGGGTAGAGGAATTAACTGAATTTTGATGTAATTATAGTTCATTGCGAAAATGGATGAAATTATTAAAAATAAAAAAAACAAGGTTTTAAAAAAATAAAGGAATGAGAAGGAGAGAGAGGGGAGTAGAGGAGAACTGTTGTCCCAGAACTAACATTGGAGTCATTCTTAAGAAAATCTAGCATTGATATTTTTGCTGGTGGTTCTAAAGAAAGATAGACCTGCTACGTAGGTAGTCACAGGTCTCAGAAGTGGGGATTCCATGCAATTCCCATTATTAGAAATCTAACTTCTCTATCCTCAGCCCCTCCATAATGGAGGCATCCTCTCCTCACTGTCCCCAGTTAACAACTGTCAAGAAGTGGTTGGTGCCCCAGAGTTTGAAACTACCCAGTGTTTGAGACAGAAGATACAAATACAAGACCCACTGTTATCCTCTTGGACCAAAGCGTCAGATGCAGATCCTTACTGTTGACATTAGCATCACCTTTGTCCCCGATTATGACACTCCAAATATGTGGACACATGTCGGGTGGGCAGCACTGGGAAAACAGACTCAGGTACCAGGGAAGATGAACCCCAAGACAGGCGAGGAGGGTGGGATGCAGAGTGTCGAACGGAGGGTTCTTTCCCTTTCAAGAGGTTCAAGGCTCTCTCAACTCCCCTGTCAAGGCCCTGCTCCTACCAGACTGGTTCCAATTCTCTCTTTGCTCTGCTGTCTGGCAGGACCAGCCAACTCTGCTGTCCTCACCCTCAGCCCTGAGGAAACCGTCCTAACATCAGAGCTGCCGTATGCTCTCTCCTGCACCTGTGCACACACGTGCGCTCTAACGTGCATTCGCCTCATAGTGATGTCTCACACGATCATGCACTCTCTCACACACACACTTGGATTCCCACTCCCACACCCATCCCTCTTTGGTTCACTCGCCTCACGTGTGCACACTCCGCTCCTCTCACACTCTTGTGCGCTGGTATCGCGACACTCCCCACTGATACTCCCTTCACACACGCATTTTCCACAGTTGTACCCACCTGTGTTCTTGCTCCCTCTCCTCCCACACACTGTCTCTATGCCCCGTTCCTCTACACCTTCTCCTCATCGCGACTCGTTCTCACTCCTCACTCACTCATTCATTCTTCTTGTTCATTTTCTTCTGCTTCCGTCTGCACATCCCTGCTCCCATACTCTTTATTATTTCACAAATTTTGCTTGTTAGCAATTCTTTGGTGACAAAGCAAAGGCGGGGCCCCCACACCAGCCTGGCCCTATGCACACACGCACTTGTTATGGAACCCCCAGCACTGAGGGATGTGAACAAACCCTTATCTCTTTATTTCGCGGTAATAACTTGGAGCTGGAACCTTACCTAGTAACACATGGTAAATCTGTAAGAAGAAAAATGACCCCTGTGAGGTTGTCATTTGTCTTTTTTAATAATATGGGGCTCAGCTGTCTGAAGGCATTGGACTTAGTTCAAAATATCAAAGTAACCCAGCACTCTATAGTCTCTCTTAATGATCATCAAAACGCCAATAGGAACAGAGTCATGGAATAACAGACATCAGCAGAATCCCAGGGACCCCAAAGGCCATCAGCACTCCATGTGTGCTGTGTCTGTAACCTGCAGTTCATTCTCCAGACTGCAAAGTATGTCTGAACCGTGCCCTCCTCCTCAAGGAGGTGAATCATGTGCACTGTAATGATGAGGGAAACCCACAGCAAGGAGTCCCAAATACCACGCAAGATGAGCCATTGTGTATGGAGGGAAATCTATTCTCTATTTTCATTGATTTCACCCTGACTTTAATTTATACATAAATATGTGCTATCAAAAGAGTTTGAAGGCTTCTGAGCTAAAACTCTGACGACCACTCAACAGAGACTGGTGGATCACTGGCATCACTCCCCAAGTTCAGGGCCAGGCACTGTGTTCTGTGTGCAGGATGAGGGAGACTTCTAGGCAGCACTGCTCAGGGAAGAGAGGAGCCCCACCCACATGTAGGCAAGGGAGCATACACCTGAAGGGCAAGGTCATGGAATCTGTAAAAGGAGAAGTAAAGAAGTGACCACCATCTCATTTTTGCCACGATGCACAGTTATTTCCTGAATCTACATACAGAATTTGAGGGTACCACATTTGTTTATGGTAAGGACATTGTATACGATCGATTTTTCTTCTGTATGACTTTGACGGCTTCCTAAAAAGTGCTACTTACACAAGATGGATGGATGGGTGGATAAAACAATAGATGAATGGATGGATGGACAGACGGATGGATGGAAGGATGGATGGACATTTTTCAGTCACAGAACAAACACTAAAAACAAAAGTGAAGGAAATACTGATTTTTTTTTGCTTCACCCCTAAACCATCAGTCACTAGTCTTTATTCCTCTCCATTTTTGCTGTTGTGCAAAACAAGAATTATTTATGTAGGACAGTCTCCTGCATGCTCTATCTCCATGAAAAAGAATGGACCTACCACATGAAGACAGTGTACACAATTTCTCTCTAAGAGTGCAAGAAAAGAAAAGAAGCAATTCAAATGACCCTTGAGTCCAGCCTTTGCACACTGACTCCAAGTGTAATTATTTTGTTTTTCCTCGGTAATCTACCAAATTATAACTATGTACAGCAGGCTTTCGGATGAAATTCAGTTTTGTAGAAAGTTCCATTAGCCAAAATCTAGTGGTTTGGGGGGAATGGAATGGATGTTTGGCACGGCAGAATGGGATGGTTATAAGACTACCACAGACTGTGGAAGCTGCACCCCACGGTGTGGCAGGGCAGGTGCGTCTGAGCGATGGCGACAATGCAGAATGAGGTCGGGGGACGGTGGGAGAGCACACCTGCTTACAGAGCGTGTGAGCGATGTGGGCAAAAGCCTGCAAGTGGTGAGAAGCGGTTGGACGGAGGAGAGAAAGGAAATCTCGGGTGGCAGGTGCTGAGGGCATGGGATGAGATGGAGAAGGGTGACACGCCTAAAGAAAAAAACATGAAGAGATGCGCTGAAGCTGGAGACGGCTCCATGCCCAGACTCCCCCTTTGCACCCATGTGCGCTGAGTTCTGAATTCTTTAGGCTCTATTTTTCTGCAGATTTCGTGTCTTCATATGTGATTCCAAGCAGAAACTGAAACATGAAATTCAAAGCTTGGGTTGAGCATTAGTTATTGAACTCCATGGTTTTTGAGTGACCCTATCCCAGTTGTCCGAATTATTCTGCTTACTCATTGTCTCAGTGCCAGGTGTGTGCTAACTTTTCTAGCCACTGTGGGATGTAGTCTCGGGAGGCTTCCTTCTCTTCTAAGAATCTTCTACTAGAGAGGTGGAAAAAACTTCAGTCCATAAATTAATTATTACTGATATCAAACATGAAAATCTACATTCCAAAGAAAATTTAGATAGAAAAATATCCTAAGGCATTATCCAATTTAGTACCCAGGACTTTCAGTTCATGCCTAGAATTAGTCATCCTTAATCTAGTTCCTTATGCCGGAGCTGAATACCTAAGAGCCATTCTACAAGAAAGAGTCAGGAACTGTTAGTGGGTGTCTGAATTCAGAAGGAGACAGCACAAAAACACCCAGGACCACACTGCAGCCCTTCTTCTTGATGGCTGACATCACACCCAAAGCCTGACATGAATGGCTCAGTCAAAAATGTCCAAGTCCTCGGTGCTGGAAAGTTGAATTTTACTTTGTCAAATGTCTGAAATCCCAACAAGCTGTCCTATGCTTTTACTATGGAAAGCAAGCCTGTGTTGTAGGCAAAAAATCTCACCGTCATCCCAATATTCAAAAGGCCAATTGAGAGACTCACAGCCAGACATTGGGAATCACACTGAGGAGAGGGGGGAGGAATTGTAGGAAACGGGGGGTCAGGGACATCGCAGGAAAACCCACAGAAACTGCTAGTCTGGCCCATAGGAACTCAGAATGGGAACCAACAACCAGGGAACCTGCATGGAATCGACCTCTGCATATCTGTGACAGTTGTGCAGCTTGGTCTTTCTGTGGGACTCATGGCGACGGGAGCAGGATGTCCCTGGTGCTTTGACTGGCTCTTGAGACCATATTCCTCCCGCTGGACTGTCTTGCCCATCCCGAAAACAGGTAGAGGCCCTTGGTCTCATGCAGCTTTATATGCCATGATTTGCTGAAGCCCATGGGAGGCCTGCCCCTTTCTGATTGATTGCGAAGGAGGGGTGACCTGAGGAGGAGGGTGGTGGGGAGGAGTGGGGAGAGATGGGAGGAGAGGGGGGAATGGAAGCTGTGGTCAGGATGTAAAATAAATCGGTATATTTTAAAATGAAATGAAGAGGGGTAGGAAGATGGCTTAGCAGGTAAAGGTGTTTGCTGATTAGCCCAAAAATCTGGATTTGGTCAGGGAACCCATATGGTGGAAGGAGAGAACCAAGTCCCCCAAATTGTTCTCTGATCTCCCACATGACTTCCTGTTGAACATGTGTGCACACTTGAATGCACACACATGCATGCATACACACATACACATACACAGAGTAACTAAATTAGTGACAGGAACAAATAAGGGACAAATAAGTCTACAGAGTCTGTTTATTTAAGCGGCATTATGGTGAAAATAGGGAAGAGAGTGTGGGGAAATAGGGAAATTTTTCCTCTAAGAGATTTGAAATTACTTTGAACACACACTGAAGACTGATGGCAGGGGACCTGCATTCACCAGCCAGCGGAACCCCAGAGCAGAACTGGAAGTCAGGCTTCTATTTTACCCTCCTGCATTAACAGAATTCAGTGTCACTCTCTGCATCCTTCCCTGGAGAACACTCCCTCTCAAAGCATCTAAGCCCCAGAGCTGAACACCTTACTCCCTAATTTTCTTTAGGTCTCCATATTGTCTAGGGGTTTTATGGCATAGCATCTTGATTCTAGATGCTTCTGTACTCCATTTGAAAAATGACTGTATATCTACCAATCTGTTGATGACACAATTAATGTCCAAAGGACCCAAGGTGAACTTCTAAATTAGAGTTTTCAAGACCTATTTTCTGTTCCCTTGATATTTGCTTAATACATACACTGGCTTGATGAGGCAGGCAGCGAGGAACTTACCTGTAATTTCTACAAGTCAGGAACCTTAAAATGCATGTTAGTATTTTCTAATATCTTTTTCCTTTTTACATTTTTATTGTTCATGCATGCCATGCTCACAGATGCATGCATGTGCATGTGTGTGTGTGTGTGTGTGTGTGTGTGTGTGTGTGTGTGTGTGTAGGTACACATGATGGAAGAAAAGAATCTTTACAAGTTGTCTTCTGACTTCTGCATGTGCACACACAAAATAGAAAGAAAAATAGGAAGAAAGATCATCTTTCAAGTATGTCATGCACTTTGTCCATATTCACCCCACCCCTCCCTCCTCCCACTCTATTACCTTCCTTCTTCCAGATAATCTTGTTTCTGCCTTCATGTTATGCTGTAAATGACTTTGTGTATCTATATAAAATCTAAGCTCTACAAATTATTAATAATATGTGATATTTCTGAGTTTGGATTATGTTGTTTATACAATGATCTCCCTTCTCTACTGACATAATTTCATAAAATCCCAGTCTGTATTCATGCCACGTTTTCTTTAGTCGTGCATCTGTTGATGAAAACCTATGCTGATTCTACAGTTAGTTATCATGAATTATAAGGCAATAAACATAGATGTGCAGGTATCTTTGTGGTATGATGGTTTAGACTCCTTCAGCTGCATATCCAGGAGTGGCACAGCTGGATCATATAGCTCTTCTATTTTTAGTTTTTTGAAAACCTTCTACGCTGATTTCCATAGTGTCTGTGCTAATTTACATACTCACCAACAGTAGAATTCTGCGTTCTGGGAATCCTTGACAGCATTTGTCCTTATTTGGTTTTGTGACAATATTAGTTCTGACTGGGTGGGATAACTGTCAATGTAATTTTAGTTTGTGTTTCCCAAATTGTCTAAAGATCTTAAACATTTTCTTCACAAGTTTATTGACCGTTTATATTTCATCTTTCAAGAAAAGCCCATTTATTGATTAAGGTGTTAAGGTTAAGTGTTATTTAGGCTTTTTTTTTAGTTCTTTCAGTGGTCCAGATATTAATACTCTGTTATATGTATAGTAGCAAAGATTTTTTTTTCAATAGTACGCTGTGTCTTCACTCAATTGTTTCCTTTGCTGTCTAGGGAATTTCCATTTAGTATAATCACATTTATCAACCCGGGTTTTATTTCCTGAGCTACTAGAGCCCTTTCCAGAAAGTCTGCATCTATATCCATACCCTGAAGGATTTCCCCTTACAGATTCAGGTCTTATAATAAAGATTCTTGATCCATGTTTAACTGATTTTCATGCTGAGTAAGAGATAAGGCTCGAGTTTCATTCTCTTACTTGTGGACGAAGTCTTCCTAGAACCACTTGTTGAAAAGGTTGTAAATACACAACAAGTGTTTTATTTCCTTTGTCAAAACCAGGTGGGTGTAGTTGAGTGCTTTAATCTCCAGCTTCTTAAACTATGGACTGTGACCGCTACAGAATGGAGTGTGGGAAATGTAAACATTTGGCAATGGTAACAGACTTCTGAATGACCAGTGACCAGAAGTTAACTCACAATCAAGCACGCAGTGAACGGAACTTTTTGCAGTGCACACCTGTGTTACGTGTGTGACTCCAGCACAGCTTTGGTTCTGAGCTCACATGAGCCCTTTACACTGTGGCAGCAGAGAGCCCATGCAACATCAGGACCACTGCCAAAAGCAGCTTGTCTCTGATTAGAGATAAGTGTTTATGGAGAATTACGGTGCTTTACTGTGCACATGAAGGGTTCTGCATTTACTGAATCACAGCCTTTTAATTGCAGAAAACAATTTAAATATTTTTCTGATAGCATTCTTCAGCCTGTAAATATCAGAATTTTATGTCTTTGGATTGTATTGTATTACAGTGCTTGATGTTTTTTAAATTAATTTTGGCTTAGGATTATGATAAAATTTCCAACAATTTCTTAAATGGCCCTGAACATGAATCTGCCTCTTTGTTCCACGTATTTAGGTGGAGTAGCACTCTTGGATCAATGATACAATAAAATTATCAGTCAATAGGATGAAGATCTTCTATGCCCTGCAATGTAAACATTCAGCCAAGATTTAAATTTTTATGCAAATATAGATCGACATCTTCCTCTCATTAGTATGTAAATTTTCTTTCAGCTCTTAAAAAACAGTACATTTGTATCAAACCAAAGAATTGTGATTTTTGATTTACGGTCAGTACATGTCTCATTTGTTACCTATTTGCTGTGCCTGTGTACTCAAGGCCACATGATAACTCAGATGAGAAGGGGACATGAATGGAAAGGTTTGAGAAGACTGCCGATTCTATTTTTGATCAATGTCATGCTGGGTTTCTTACAAAAGATCAGCAGTATAACTTCGAGTCTTGTATTGTGATGTCTCAGCAGTGCTCTCTTTGTTTAGGGTTCTTGGACTATTTGGGCCTTTTGTTCTTCCATGTGACTTTGAGGATTGCTGTTTCTAGTGGGGGAAGAAAATCATTGGGATTTTAATGAGGATCACACTGAACCTGTGGATCACTTTTGGTAACAGTCACCTTTATAATATTTATTGTGCCTATCCATGTGTACAGGAGGCCTGTCCATGTGTACAGAGGCCTGTCCATCTTCTGGTGTCTTCTTCAATTTCTGTATTTAGTGTTTTAACATTCTCACTACAGAGGTCTTTTACTTCCCTGTAAGGTTTACACAAAGAACGTCTTGTTTATTTATTTGAAGCAAATATACATAGGATTATTTTCCTGATCACTTCCTCAGTGTGTTCCTTATTGCTGTATCATAAAGTATCTATTTTCTTCTCCTGTGTTTGTGTATATGGTGTGCCCACATGTGTATGTGTGTTCAATTGTGTATGAGTACTTGTGTGTGTGCAGATGTCCATGTATATATGCTCACATGTCTGTGGAGACCAGAGGTTGATGATAGTTTTCCCACATTCATTCTCTCCCTTACTTTCTGAGGCCAGGTCTCTCAGCTGAGACCAAAGCTCACTGATATGGATTTTCTGCCTTGCCAACATGCTCCAAGGAGTCTCTGCACCTTCTGAGTGATGGAACTACAGGCAAGTCAATAAACCCTTCCTGCCATATGTGGGAAGAGAGCAGAACTCCCATCATCATACTTGCACAGCAGTGGATCCATGTGGGCCTGGGCTGGTTTTAGATGGAAGACTTTTATTATTGCTTCAATCTCATGCTTGTTATAGATATGTTTAAGTTGTTCATATCCTCTTGGTTTACTTTGAGTATGTGTCTAAAAAATTTATTTTTATTAGATTTTCAAATATATTGAAATGTAAGTTTCCAAAGTACACGTGAAGGATCCTCTTGAGAACCATAGATATCTGCTGTGTCTTCCTTTCCACCTCTAATTTTATTTGCTGTGGGACAATGGTCTTTTGTCCTGTCACATGTATTATTTTTAATAAAACACTGATTGTCCAGTAGTCAGGCAGGAAGTGGAGGCGGGGTGACGAGAACAAGAGAACTCTGGGAAGAGGAAAGCTCAGTCTGCAGCTGTCAAGGCCTCACTGATGAAAGCTCCCAAGCCATGTGGCTGACACAGACAAGAATTATGGCTTATGATGTAAGAATTAATTAATAAGAAAGCTGAGCTAATAGCCCAACAAGATTATGATTAATGTAGACCTCTGTGTATTTCTTTGGGACTGAACAACTGTGGGACCTGGTGGGAGAGAAAACGCTGTCAACATTTATTAATATAGGTGTTCTCTTTAATTTGACTAGTTTGGCTACAGCTTGTCAAAATCATTAATCTTTTCCAAGAACCAACTCTTTTATACTGATTCTCTACATTTTTAAAGTTACATCCCATCAATTTCTGTCTTGATCTTTTTATTTCTTCCCATATACTCACTTTGTTGTATTCTGGTTTTTTCTTAGAGCTTAAGATGCATCATTAAGTTATTTGCTTGATATCACTCCAATTTTTAAATATATGCTTATATTTAAAATCTATATGTTGGATTTTCTCTTTACAGGCTCCTTGCAAAGCATCCCAGAGGCTCTAGAATACTGGTTTTCATTTTCAATTGATTTTATGAGCTTTTTAAATTTGACCCTTTCATCATTCCGCAGTGTGTTGCTCCGTCTCCATGAGTTTGGACAGTTTCTATTGTTTCCCTTGCTTTTGATTTCCAGTCTTATTTCATTGTGATCAGACAGAATACAAGAAATTGTTTCAATTTTCCTGTACTTGTTAAGAATTTCATTGTGTGCTATAATATGGTCCACTTGACTGAAAAGAATGGGCACTCTTCTTCAATATTTAGGTATACTGTTACGGAGATGTCTGCTGAGTCTACAGCTTGGCATGTCTTTGTTGGATGACCTGTCCATGGGTTTGAGTGGGTAATTAAATCATACAGTATGATTGTGTTGAGATCAGTGTCTGTACCTTGCATTCTATAAAGTTTGTTTTATGAAATCTGGGACATCAAAGTTGGGTGGGTATATGCTTACAATGGCTATCTTCTGTTAATAGATTGCTTCCCTAATCAATATGAAGTTACCTTATTTATCTATTCTAATCTTTGTTTGAACTCTACTCTGTCTGATATTTGTATAGCTACCACGGGTGCTTAGTTTCCAATTCTATTTTCGTGTAACGCCCTTTTCTCTCATTTCTTCATAGGGCTATTTGTCTTTGTGAGTGATGAATGGTACTTATAGGTAACATAAGATGGGTTCTTGTGTTTAATCGAGCCTCATAGTCTGTGACTTTTGATTGGAGAATTGAAATTTTTAAGATTCTGATCTATTATGAAAAAGTCTATATTCATTCCTGTTACTTCATTGTTGTTTAAGGTCTGATATTTCCCTAATCCTTGTTCACTCATCAGTTATAAAGAGGTTTATTCTTTCATGTGACCTCATAGATGTTTTCATCTTTCTCTTTTGGGTTTAGGATTCCTTCAAGTATCTTTTGTAGAATTTGCTTAGAAGTCATGAATTATTTTTGTTTTAGTTTATGTTTACCATAGGAAGTTCTTTCTCTTTTAATTATAGAGGATAGATTTTCTGGATATAGTAACATGCATTGGTATTTATTGCTTTTTAGAACTTAAATTCATAATTCTACGTACTCCTCACTTTTAAAGTTGCTGATGAGAAATCTATTATTCTGACGGACATGCTTTTTTGTGTAAGTTGGCACTCTTTCAGCTTTCAATGGTCTTTTGATGTCGTTATTCTGTGTACGTGGTGTTTTCATTATAATGTGACATGGGGATGTCCTTTCCTTTATTTTTAGTGTTAAACTACTTATTGTATCTGGGTAACCGACTTTCCCTCTAGATTTGAGAAGTTTTCTGCTATGATTTTATTGAATTTTTCTATCTTTAACGTGTAACTCTCATTCTTTACTAATAATTCATAAATTTAAAATTATAATCTTTTAATGACCTCACCTGTTTCATTTATACTTTATTGTCGTGTTTTTATTAAGGTCTTAATTTTCTGATTCATCTATCTCGTCTTCAAGCTCTGATATTCTATCTTCTATTAGTCCAGTCCATTGGTAGAAATTTCCATTAAAGTTTTGTGTATTTTATTAGGCTGTCACTTACAAAATTTTCCTAGTATTTTTATCTTTCCATTTAATTCCTTCTTAATATCCTATATTGATTTTTTTATTTATTTAGCTGTTTATTTACATGCCTTTTCAATTTATTCAGGAGTTTGTGACCTTCTAAGTTTATTGAACATCTTTATATTATAGTCTTATCTGGAATTTCGTTTAATTCATTCTTATTAGACTCTACTATGGTGGAACTGGTTTGTTGGCTTTGATTTTTTCATACTTCCTGTGTTTCTATATGAGAGTTGTAGCTCAGGGATTGGGTTGTTGCCTGATTATCTCTACCAGTATCCTCCACGGAAGTATTTACAATACTCAAGTGAGATTAGGTTGTAGTAGATTTGAGGTGGTCCTCTCCATGGGCCTAATGGCAACTATGTCTGATGGGTAGGTCTGCCATAAAATATAGTGACAACCAGTTAAAACAAATTCCCCCTTTGATTATATAGTTTTGGGGAAATACAGATACAAAGGAAGTATGGTATATACTAAGGTATTAGTTGCTGATGTTAGGAATGAGCAGAAAATATGCTAAGACTAGAAATTTGTATGAAAGCAACAGAGAAAAATATAAGAGAAAATGGAAATAGAAAGACAGAAAGGGAGGAATAGTAAAGAAAGGGGGAAGTGATAAAGCATCTCTAGCTAACGGCAGAGGGGAAAGTTTGCAGAGGTAGAAAAACACAATCACACAATCTACAAGCAGACCCAGCCCTTGGGAAGCAGAGGCAGGGAGACCCCAAGGGCTGTCCTCTTCCGTGTGAAAGAACCTGTATCAAAAAGGGCTGGACAAGAAGAGTGTAGGACAAAACAGTCTACAAGTCTAGTATTCGATATTAAATAGGTTCTCTTTCGATGCAGACTTCCACCTGAGCTCAGGTGGAGACTTTTCTATGTGGTTAAATGCCTAGTCACTGCAGAGACTGCCTCTACACCATCTTAATTTTCCTTCTCTGAGCAATTAGATTGTTGTGTTCCAATAAGTATGGGGCCTTTTGGGGATTATGCTTCCTGTATTTGTCATGGCACTGACATGAAGGTATGGCCCGCAGTCAGGCAAGGGGCATTATAATAGGGAAAGGCGGACACCAAGCTTTCCAGTTGAGGGCCTGAGAGCCCAGCACCTTTAAGCAGTTGACAGTGCTTTTCTTTCTTCAGGAGAACTAGGGAGACTCTCTCTACAGCTCAGAGCAGATTCCACAGCATGGAACACTTCACTGGTCTAACCCAAAGCTTTTTCTATCTAGCTAAAGGTATTCTTCAGGCCAGGACTCAGAACACAACTGCCTGACCCTTGCCCTGGGCTTCTGGAGAGGGTGATGTAGGGAGGGATCTTTGCTCCTAGAGGTACCTAGTCACCAACTCATCTTGGGTCTATCAAAAAGGCCTTCTTGCTGCTTCTCCAATGTTGAAGAGATTATTCCAGCACCTATATGGCATGTGAACACCAAGATCTCTGCGTAATCGCATGTCAAATCTGTTCGATGACATATTTAGTGGCGGCTATGCATTTTAGTGCCTAGAGTTTTTGTCTTATTTTGTTTTTCTTTAATCTCCACCTCTCCCCACTTTTTAAAAAATCATGTATCACCTCTCTTCTTGCTCCTCTTGCTCCCTCTCCTCCTGCTGCTCCACATCCATCTTTCTCTCTCTATTTCATCTCTATCTTCTCTAAACAATGTGGTACTGAAACAAAGTGAATTTTTTTCCCGAGGCTCTTTGTGGTTTCAAACCTCTGCACTTGTAGTCACTCTACAGTGGAAGCAGAGTGCTCTCCAAGTGGGATGAGCTACCGAGAATGAACTCTCATTCTGTCCTGTTTTCTAGAGTTTCTTTACTTTCTTTCTTTGTTAATGAAACTAGGCTGTTTTTTTTTTAATTCCTGGTTTAATCCATCAAAGATTCTAGTTTCCTATTAGTGATTGTTGTCCGTCATCTCTGTCTCTAAATCAAGCATGTTTTGGTAAACGAGTTGTTGTGTTTTGTAAAACTGTTTTATTACCAATAAAAACTTGAGAGTCAGATATTGTAGTGAAAACATTATAAACCAAAGAAGCAGGAGAAGAGCGACCAGCTGACCTTCCCTTTTCTTCGGGATATCCAGCCAGCTCTTCTTCTCTCCACAGGTCCCTGACTGGAGAGGGTACGTGAATTCCAAGTCCCTCCCTTTTCCTTCCTGTCCATCTTCTCTATCCATATTCCTGGCTTCTCTATGGTTATTTCCAGTCCAGCTAGTCACTGGCTCGGCCCCCTGAATCAAAGGAATGTCACAGTGTAATCAAATACCCTGCAACAACAAGTAATTATTATTTTGAGAATGATGTTTTATTACTCATTAACTTTCCTATTCGATGCCCAGAAATGTATGTACCACAGGAAGGATTATTTTCTTATCTGAGAAATAGAAATTAAAAAACCAACATCCAATGCAGTGTTGGTTTTGTCCATTTGTTTGAACTGTTGGTGTTCTGAGAAATGCTCTTTGAAGTACTGAAAGCAGCTTGATTCTAGACTGATGCCTGGCTTTGCCTCCCGTGGTGTGCCCCAGTCAGATATACCAGCTCAGCCGTGCAGTAAGAGCTGTAAACACTCAGCCTGCCTCTGGTTAACTGACAGCAAATACGTTGGGGGAGAGTGGCCTGTTTGGGGATGTGAGGGGACATTCAAAGCGCACTCCATGAAATAAATGCCTAAATGAAGTGGTACTACAAGAGCTCAGCTTCTCCTCTCGGAGTCTGTGAGAGCGCTGGTACCTCTTCCAGAAGCATCTGGGATGATGCCTGCACAGAATACAAGGTCTTTCCTAACCTAGCCATGATACCCTAGTACCTTAGATGGTCCTGGCCTCCCTCACTTTGCGTCAGGGGAGCACAAACCATCTCCATGCACACAGCAGATGAAGCCAATTACAGTGGGTCAGATTCCAGCAGAACAGGAGGCCTAATGAGTCCCAGTTCAAACCAGTCAGCATGTGTTTTTTCCTCTGGAACCAAGCAACAGGACACACTGCTTCTCTCTTCATCCTGTAGTTAGATGAGGAGACAGCCTGCTGTCACTCTCTCTGCTGTCATCATAGCCCTCTGACAGGGGAGTGGGAGACTTGGGTAAACTCCTTAGAGGGTCATACTGTGCTCCCCTCTGCTGGCAGCATGAATAGACTGTGCTCCCCTCTGCTGGCAGCGTGAATAGACTGTGCTCCCCTCTGCTGGCAGCATGAATAGACTGTGCTCCCCTCTGCTGGCAGCATGAATAGACTGTGCTCCCCTCTGCTGGCAGCGTGAATAGACTGTGCTCCCCTCTGCTGGCAGCGTGAATAGACTGTGCTCCCCTCTGCTGGCAGCGTGAATAGACTGTGCTCCCCTCCGCTGGCAGCGTGAATAGACTGTGCTCCCCTCCGCTGGCAGCATGCCTATTAAAACTCCAGATCAGTCTCAGATAAGCCCTGGCTTCACTGGAGATAACCAAATATTGAAAGATGGCTGTTCTTACTTTAAAGTTTTTATTTTGAGGAAGTCAGGACTGCTGAAGATCTAAACCAGAGCCTCAAGTATACGAAACACATGCTCTACCAATGAGCTACACCTACAGCCCACACTCCAGTATCAAGGCACACACTCTACCACTAAGCTACATCTGCAGGCCACAGAAATAATTTCATAGCTGAGAAATGCCATGCCTATATGAGTCTGCCTCCCTTCTGGCTAGAAGATTCTTTTTTTCCAGTGTGGTTTTTTGTTTTCTCTAGAAAAGCCTTTTCAGTCAGCTTTAAAGATCTTCCAAAATACGGTAGTTTGTGGTCAATATTCCAATTAAAAGAAAAGCAAAGATCAAAGGCAAACAAACAAAGAAGAACCTCAAGCCCTTGAGGGTCTTCCAACAGTGTGAACTGATTTCAATGAGAAGATACGCATGTGGCTGGAACTGGGATGACACACTTGCCAGCATGACATGAATCAGTGGCATGTACTCAGTCACTGCTGCATGTCTGACATCAACACTGAGTTGGATGCTGGTTTTGCAGAGTGTAAAATCCATGTGATCTACCATCACAGGGACTGGAGTTCAGAGGAAAAGAAAGCATGGACTTAATAAACATGCAAGTGAAAATTATATTAGGCATGATTAAGAAAAGAACATGAATCGGTATAGTTTGATACATTTTTTAATATTTATTTATTTATTTATTTATTATGTATACAATATTCTGTCTGTGTGTATTATGTCTGCAGACCAGAAGGGGGCACCAGACCTCATTACAGATGGTTGTGAGCCACCATGTGGTTGCCGGGAATTGAACTCAGGACCTTTGGAAGAGCAGGCAGTGCTCCTAACCACTGAGCCATCTCTCCAGCCCCTTGATACATTTTTTTTTTTAAAAAAACAACTTTAACTGTTCATATCCTGTTAGTCTGAGTTGTTTGGGCTAATTGCTTCAGTACTTTCTTTCTAAGGCCCAATGCTTAGCTTTCTACATCAAACATCATCTACAGAAGTTCTGATGAGGAAGTGTTGTCTTAAGTAGAAACAGGGTCACGTAAAATATAGAAGAAAATAAGAAATAGGATTAAAAATAAAACCCTGAGACAATTGTATAGTTGATGTGGGATTCCCCTCTGTATGTTATGAATACGATTGGTTAATTAATGAAGAAACCTGCCTTGGCCTGTTGATAGGGCAGAACTTAGGTAGGCGGGGAAAACTAAACTGAACGCTGGAAGAAAGGAGGCGGAGGCCGAGAGAAGCCAAGCAGCCCCACTGGAGATGAAGCTGGAACTTTTCCAGGTAAGCCACAGCCTCGTGGTGATACACAGATTAATAGAAATGGGTTAAATTAATATGTAAGAGTTAGCCAATAAGAAGCTAGAACTAATGGGCCAAGCAGTGATTTAAATAATATGGTTTCTGTGTGATTATTTTGGGGCCGAGTGGCCAGAACGACCAAGTGGCCCTCCTCCCACATATAGTGAGTCCAAAGATTGTGTGAAAAAGGGGGGGGGGCGGACTATTGCTTTGTAGCCCTGACTGGACTCAAGTTTCCAGAACTGAACAATGTCTTTAAAGCCAGTATTCAGTTCCCAGCGGCCACTTCTTAGCCCGTTCCATGGCAGACTGCCACCTGGTGGTGAACACCCACTTTGGCGCAAGCCCGGTGCCACAGGCGTTATTGGCAGCATCTGCTGGCCCTCAATAGCCCTGACTGCAGTTACAAAACTATGCGGTGAGTTTTATAACAAAGGGTTTTGCCTAGCGCTGGTCTCGCCGCTTCCCTGCACCCACCTGCTTCCCTACTGCTCCACTCTAGATTCCCCAGGCTGCGGCACCTGGAAATAGGGACTTACATTACTATTAGGTAAGGTAATTGTGACTCACAAACTCATCAGAGGGTCTCCGTGCCTTAACTTTAGCAGTAATGTACGAAGTACATCTTAAAGCCAGGCCGTAGAGAACACAAGCTAATTCACAGGGTGTTTTAAAGTAATGACACTCATTAGCTTACATAAGCAAGCTATGGCTTTCATATCTTTTCTAGGGCAGGACAAACATAGAAACGGTCTAAAGGGATTTCTCCAGAGGGCATCCACTTTCGTTTCTGCACCTAATTACAAAATGTTGTCCATACAGTGTTATGTAATCGTGCTTGAAATTATTTATTCGTTGAGGGAGTGACTGCTAATGCAGAGTGTACCCTAAATCAGAGCAGTGACACGTAAAAACAATAAGTGAGTAATTTGGGTTTGGGCATACACTTGGTGATGAATCACTTGCATATAACCTGCAAGACTTTTGAATACATCCACATGAACACATACAGCCCACACACTACACACCACACATACCACACACACTACACACCACACACACACCACACATACACACACACTACACACCACACACACTACATACCACACACACCACACATACCACACACACTACACACCACACACACACACCACACACCACACATACACACACACTACACACCACACACACCACACACACCACACATACCACACACACCCCACACACTACACACCACACACGCACTAGATACACACACACACCATAGACACCTCACTCACACAGCACATACACCATATATCTCACACACATACACATGCATACACACACACACCACACATGCAAACAGAGACTGCTCTTTCGTTTTCCTGCCACTCAGACCCAAATAATCATACAGAAACTATAATTATTATAACACTGTTTGGCCTAGTAGCTCAGTCTTCTTATTGGCTAGCTCTCACATCTTAAATTAATACATTTCTATTAATCTATGTATTGCCCCAAGGCTCATGGTTTACTGGTAAGGTTCCCCAGCATCTGTCTCCTTGAGCTGCTACATAGCACCCCCTGACTCCACCTACTCTCTCTATAGCTTCCATCCTGGCTATATTTTGCCTTTCTGTAGGCCAAAGCAGCTTTATTCAACAACCAATAAAAGCAACACATATACTGAAGGACATCCCATATCATACACACACATACCACACACCAAACACACACATACCATACACATACCACATACACATACACACCACACATCAATACATATCACAATATACTACACACATATGTGCACACATACCATATATACACACCACATGTGCATACCACACACATGCACATATGTACAGTTTTAAGCTGTCTGAAAACTAATTATCTGTCCTTCCAGTTCTATAAAGTGAGCATTTTTGTAACACATAAAGATTTCATATAGGTTCTTAGTCTATTAGCAATCAACACACACATGCATGCACGTACATTCACACAAATCAAAATAGAAATCTTATGTCTCTCAGATAAGCATGAACTAAACTGAGATAAAAATGTAAATGAGCAAATAACAAGGTATTAGTTAATTTCCAAATACTGGAATAGCAATTTTGTGTGTGTAGCAAAGGTATCTAACTTGTCCAAAGATATGAAATGAAATCATTGATCAGTGCTATATAATATTATGTGAGCCTCTATAAAAGATCATTTGGTTTTATTTCTGCACTTTCTCCCTTCCCCTCTCTCTTCTCTCCATCTCTCCCTCCCTTGCTATCCCCTCTCTCTCTCTCTCTCTCTCTCTCTCTCTCTCTCACACACACACACACACACACACACACACACACACACACACACACACACACACACACACACTGCATCAAGCTCCCCACGACACTGTATTCTACATAGATCCCCTCGTTGAGCTGTTGATTATGACCAGGAAGCACCACTAGGGGTCATTTCTGGCTCCCACTTTCCCCACAAACAGACCTCTCGCCCGCTTTCCCAGTCTGAATTCATTGCTTCCACCTTTGGCTCTCAGTGAATGCACTGATTTCAGAAAGGTCTTGCACTCATCTGCATGTTGGGCCTGTGAGGAAGTCCGGCCCTCCCTTGATGAATGGCTACACTTTGGCATAGCACATTAAAGCAAAGGCTGACCCCATGCTTCCTGTGCTGCATTCCTGCCAGCAGAGAACACAGACGAGCACAGACATCATAAATTGGAGTAATTTCTGTGAATAAGTTATCGCTGCTGTAGAAGCTATTTGCTGTCACATGGCAGTGGCCTCTCTATTAACTAAACAATAGTGTGGACAGAGTTGCTTTTAATTATTTACATAACTATATATGTTCTCTTAAACCCACTAGTGCATGAATGTTACACACAACACGTAGACCCTTGTCTCCCTTTTCTTGTGATTTTCCCCATCAAATGATCACCTCTCACAGGAAGTCATAGCCACATGATCTTTATAATATCACAGAATTCAGTGGGTCTTATGGGAGGAACAGAAGCTCAGTGCTTTCTGCACATTATCGGTGATTCTGAAAAAATTTGGGTGTTCTTTAATTGGGACTCTTCACACAAAGGAAACGGACATAGACCATTAAGATGATATCTTTTATGAAATGCAAATGTAATCATCTATTTCTCCTTTTCTACCCACACGTATATTAAAAAGGGAGTTTGGAAATGACTGCTTTTATGTGGGCAGCGACTCCAGCCAGTTTTAATCCACCTATATTGTCTGGCTCAACTCCACAAACCAGCCAATTGTGGTGGTAAAACACAACATCAATTCCTTTAGATTTTGTGCAAGGACCAGTCCCCAGTTCCCCACTGTACCCTCCACCTGCCTTCAGCTAGGAATCCCTTTCAAGAAAGAAGTATTGGCTATAAAGTGATGTTAAAATTTGCAGAAAGACTGAATAAGGGAGCATGTAAGATCAACATCTCAAGACAATTTCTCCTTATTTAGGAAAAGTTCTGAGATCTGGGGTGGTGGCACCTGCCATGGCTCTTTCTTCACCCATCTTAATTTCTCATTGCCACCTTTTCATGGCTAGATTTGGGACACTGAGTTGGTCAACCTTCCTCGCCCATTCTAGGGGAAAAGACAAGTTAGGGGTATTTTGTTTTGTAATTTTTGCTTTTGGTTTGTTTTAGAGGAAGGGAAAGTACACTTTAATTCAATATACCTTAGATACTGCCATTTTGATATGTAATTAATGTTCACAAATGTTAAAACCAGTTTTTACTTTTATATGTTTTGTAATTGGAGGTTTCTCTCCCACCCTCCAGTTCCTGAATAAACACTCAGAGGCTTATATTAATTACGAAAGTTTGGCTGATGGCTCAGCCTTATTACTGGCTAGCTCTTACATTTAAATTAACCCATATTTCTTGTCTGTGCTTTGCCACATGGTTTGTTACCTCATTTTCTACATCTTGCACCCTTGGTGTCTCCAACACTCTGCCTTCCTTCTCCTGTATCTTTGCTTGGATTACCCTTCTGGTTCTAGCCTGCCTGGAGATAGGCCAAAGAAGCTTGATTTATCAACCAATGAAGGCAGCACATACAGTGTACAGAAAGACATCCCACAGCATTTTTTATTTCTAAAATTATAACAGTATAATTCCAACATTTATTGCTTCCATTTTCACTCTCCAAACCCTCCAAACCTTCACATGTTCTCCTCCCCTCTCCTTCAAATTCATGGCCTCTTTTTTCACCAATTGCTATTGCACACATATGTGTACATGTCTATGTATATACATATATATTTCTAAATAGAACCTGTTCAGTTTATATAGTGTGTGTGTGAGTGTATGTGTATGATAATTTCGTAAAGCATTTTAAAAAGATAATAGCAAGAGCCTGGCAGTGGTGGTGCACGGCTTTAATCCCAGCACTTGTGAGGCAGAGACAGGCAGTTCCAGGACAGGTTCTAAAGCTACAGAGAAACCCTGTCTCGAAAAAAAAAAAGGCAATATCATGTTCTGAAAGAACTAATTAGCAATAGAATAGCTTAATGATACAACTTTCAACAAATTCAGTGTTTACTCTAGTATAAAATATAAAGCACTTATGAGAATTTGTGAAACTAATAAAACCCAGAAGAGCCACAATTCCCAGAGTATAAGAGTGGTGGTACATTTTCTTTAATGGGCAAATACCTAATTCTATTAGTAATAATTGTCTCTCCCTCAGTCATTGGGTTTCCCAAGACTCGCATAGTTGAGTTAAAAGCACGAACACTGGAATTCGGGATGTAATGAGTCTTATGGGCGAGCTGTTATTTTCTCTCTCATTTCTAACATATTTGGCTCTATTTGCTTATGTCAATAGATGTTGCTCTTTCCATGAAAGAAAAAGTACTCAAGTGTTTACATGGTTGACATGCACAAGGAAGCTAATTGTGCTTTTTATGTTGTGGCCCTGAAGGAGACCTCAGACCTGTGCAGTGCACAAATTAATGTGTCAAGGTTGTCATAAATTCTACACTCCCTTCATAATCCTTCTGTAGATATCTTTAGACATATGAATATACCTGTTCTTTAGTCACTTTTAAATCAGTTTTTGTATTTCCTGAAACAAGGTAGTTCTATGACAATAAGAGTTTTCTCTGGACAATGAAGATGTCACAAATTAATTTAGGCCCCTCTTCAAACCTGCAGACAGGTGAGCAGAAAGAAGTAAGTGATGTAGGAGACTTTTTTAAAATGTAGATTGACACATAGCTGTTTATTTATGAGATGCAGTGTGATTCAATACATTTACTTGAGGTATTGGATGATTACATGGGGATAATTAACATTTGTTCCAGCTATGACAACTTTCTTGAAAAGGAATAAAACTCCTCCCAAGTCATTTGCTAGCATCTGTGTTCAAATATATATACACACACATATGTGTTTTAACACCCAGAAATATAGCAAAGTCTTATGGAGGTTGCAAAAAGGAATATACTGTCTACATAGGGAATAAATAGATATTGTATACTGGGATATTTGGCAATGAACACCTCACTATGCAAGAATCGTAGTAGAGTTTTGTCTCCATGGAAGATTTGGCACAGGGTCAGATGAATCTGCCCTTCCCTTCCGTGGGGACCTGTTCCCAGTTCCCAGCACATATCTCCATAGGTTCTGCTAGTGCCGGCATCCTTCTCTTAGAATGACACCAAACCCATTCTCCATATATACGACAACTATACAAATGACATAACTGAGCTCTGCTCTAACCTCAGACAAGCGTGGACAGCATTGAAACTTTAAAGGGCAGTGCAGGTTGAACTGCGGGAGAAGAGAAGACTGCTCAGAAAGAAGGTTAGTGCCTCCGGGGTTACCCACTTCTAACAAGCAAACAGCGAGCTCCTCTTTCAAATTCAAGCTCGGTGGGATGGGAATAATGGAGATTATCAGATGACTACCATTTGAGTCCACTTTTAAAATGATAGCAAACAGCTTCCTGTAACCACATGCCCTGAGTTCTCCATATATTGCTGCCCTTAAGACACTGGTGAGATAAGGAATTTAGTCTCCGGGTTGTCTCTTCTCCACCTGTACCAACTTCCTGGGTGACCTCACCCTAGAGATGGTTTTCAATTTCATCTGTAGACTGATGACTTCTAAGCTGTATGCATACCCCACCCCCAGCCTGCTCCACACGCCCTCCTAGGTGGTTAGTGTTCCCGCTCACAGGGGTAGGACACCTGATACTGCTTAGGGTTGCACCAACAGTTTGACTTCCTATCCTCATGAAATCCTATACTCTGTCTGTGAACAGGAAAATCCTCTCCTTCAGTGAGAGAGATATTATTTGCTTTCTGTAGCTCTAGTTTACTTCCTGGTTTCAGTGCCCTTCATTTCCAGCCACGGGGACCAGGGAGAAAATGTTCTCAGATGTTCACTGCTAATTGATGTTCTGGTCTGAAAGTTGAAGACCTTGCTTCCACCTACATTCTGCTCCCCAGAATTTAATCAAATGGATTCATCTAGAAGCCAGTGGGCAGGGACAGATTAACTGGGCTTCTGAGGAGAGCATGCTGGTAACAGCTCCCACCCCAAGTCTCTCACAAAGGGATAGCTTTCTTTAAGAGTATCTTGGAAGACTCTTTTCTGTATTTTATAAATAAGTTTATTCATATTTTTGGCAGTGGAGAGTTGAGGGATATTTAATAATTAGAACATGAAATGTACTCAAGTATAAGAAAATTCTGAGTATTTCATATCTCTTGCATAATAAGGCAATATTGAAATGAATATTTCTACACTATGCAAAGTACAACACTCCCTAAGAAGACAGGACCATAGTACAGAGATTAAACTTAAATGTTCCCTGTGAAACAAAGAACACTTACCTATTAAGGTTTTATTTTCTAAGTGGGGAGAGGTTTAGTGGTTAAGAGAACTTACTGAGCTTTAGAGGATACAGATTTGATTCCCAAAATTTATTTCATGGCTCACAACATCTGTCACTCCATTTCCAGAGGGTCTGATGAGCTCTTCTCACCTACTTAGACAGTAAGCATGTGTATGACACATATACATGCATGCAGACAAAACATTCATATGCACACAGAAGCTTCTGTCCTGCCCAGTCCCACAGCCATTCAGTCCCATAGATACACACAGAGGCTTATATAAATTATAAACTGTTTGACCTATTAGCTAAGACTTATTGTTAACTAGCTTCTACAACTTAAATTAACCCTTAATTCTCATCTATGTTTAACCCGTGGCTTGGTATCTTTTCTCAGTAAGACATTCTCATCTTGCTTCCCCTGCATCTGGCTGGTGACTGAATCTCTGCCTTTCTTCTTTCCAGATTTCTCCTAGTCTGGTTGCCCTGCCTATACTTCCTGCCTGGTTACTGGCCAATCAACATTTTATTAAACCAATACGAGTGACAAATCTTTACAGTGTATGACATTATCCCACAGCATTAGTTAACCATAGGGGCTTGGCAGTGATGGTGCATGCCTTTATTCCCAGCACTAGAGAAGAATATAAATGGTAGGAGACAGGTCTCATGCTCAGTCTCGTTCTGAGGATTCATGGAGACAGGATCGCCATTTTGGTTTGAGGTGGAGTTAAGAGCCAATAGCTGGCTGCTTTGCTTTTCTGATCTTCAGGTTGAATCCCAGTATTGGCCTCTGGGTTTTTATTATTCGTGTTACACACATACACAGGGGAAAAAGAAATGTTTAAAGAAGACTACATTTACTTTCTTTCCTAATATCTTTTTCTCTACTGATGGTATCTAAACCATGGCACTCTTGTCAAAAGCAGGGAAGCCCTGCAGCTGAAGAATGGGATGCTGTATTCTGCACTTGGAATGTGTGCTTAGGAATGCCTATCGTTTCACCTAAAGCAGTAGGCATATGTGAAGCAAAAGCCCATGTGAAGATCAGAAAAGGTCTAAATTTCACAGATACATGGAATTTTAGCAAGTTATGGCAGAGTCGGTGGTGTAGTAGTTTATCTGACTACAATGTCTGATAAGGCAAAGTCCAGCCCATCCAGCCTCTTGGGTGATGTATGGGCTTGAATAGCTGTTTTCTTGTTGTTTGAGTAAAGTCTTGCTGTGTGCCCACGCTGGCAATAAACTCCTGAATCTCCTGCATCAGCCCAGAGTACTAAGATTACAGACAGTAATGCCCAGGGTGGGACACATAAACTCTCCCAGTACGGTAGTATCTTCTTATCTGGAAAGGCCAGACAACATAGCAATGAAATCTTCATAATGTTGCTCTGAATGTTAGATGAATAGTATGTAAAAATGTATTAGCATGATTCTTGATGCACAACATCCAAATAATCCATGTGTGTGACTGTGTACGTGTATGACTATGTGTGCAAGTGTGTGCTATGTGGGTCTGTATGTGTGTGGGGCTGTATGTATGTGAGTGTGTATGAGTGTGAATGTCTATGTGTGTTGAGTGTTTATGTGTGTGAGTGTGTATGAGTGTGAATGTCTATGTGTGTTGAGTGTTTATGTGTGTGAGTATGTATGAGTGTGAATGTCTATGTGTGTTGAGTGTTTATGTGTGTGAGTGTGTATGTGTGAGGGTATGTATGTGTGTGTGTATGTGTAAAAATGCATTGTGTAGGTATGTATGTGTGTGTATGTGTGTGAGTGTATATTTGTGCAGGTATGCATGTGAGTATATATGTGTGCATATTGTGTGGTTATGTACATATATTGTGAGGGTATATATGTGTGTGTATGTGTGTGTGTGTATGTTTGTGTGTGTGCATGCAGGCACACCTAGCTCTCTGCACAGGTAGAGACCAGAGGCTGATGTCCAATGTCTTCCTCTATTACTCTTCACCCTATTTTGTTGCTAGGATCCCCCACTGACCATGGTCCTCACTGTTTTGTCTAGACTGGCCAGAGAACCTCAGGGATTCACCTCTCTCTACCTGTCTCTTCCTACAGCTGGGGATACAAATCAGCTTTTATGTGGGTGCTGGGGACCCTAACAGAGGTCTTCATTCTTATGCAGCAAGTACTTTACCCGCTAAGCCACTTTCCCTTCCCTGGATAACTCATAGTTGACTATTACCCATTTTATTGTTTTCTCTCAAATGATCTTTGTCATGGCGTTGAAGCGTTGCTATACGTACTTATTGCAAAGTAGTTACAGACAAAAAGGATGAGTGACTTAGTTAAAAGTTCAACGTTTGCAAAAGTCATCCCCTGAATGTCCTCTGTGGTCTTTCTGCTCTGCTTCCTTCTCACAGAGACACGGGGGCTGTGGGAGCTTCAGAACTGGCAGAGTGCATCATATAAAACAAGCGACTCTGCTAGCATCGATTTCTTCTGTGAATCAGCCATTCAAGGGATCTGGGTCTCTCCATGAATTGGCTTTTAAATAATGAGCAGCAATCATCTAGTTACCACTTACAGGTCCTTAGGGAGACTTGAATGAAGATGAAGTATTGTGTAATAGCCATAATGTATCTGCTATGTAATAGTCAGATATAACCCCTCCTTAAGGTCAGTGTGGTTAGAAAAGCTGGACATGACTGTAATAGCAAACTAAGTTTCCAGTGCTTGGGTTCAGTTCTGCTAATACGGAGTGACCAGGAGGCTGGATTTGTATTCTACCCCTTCTATCTCCAACTTATAGTCGAGGTCACCTCCCTGGTCATCTTGCCTGACCAGCAATGAGACTGGCAAAGCTAGCAATGTAGACAGCTCTCTTCTTTGGCACTTTAGTAAGAAGTAAAAGAAGCAACTGATGTTGATGTCCTGTTTGGGCTGAGCCTGCTGTCACTTACCAGTATGCATCTCTGCACTGACTGATGCCCACTGTAAAAGGAAGTTTCTTGGGCCAAGGTTGGGAACATCCAAGATCTATGGTCTAAGCATAAATATTTAAACTGCAAATTGACAGAATTGGCATTTAAGCAAACTAAGAGTATCAGGTTCAACACTAGAGTGTATTGTCTCCCTATCCATGGGCTTCTGATCAACCAGGGTTACAGCACCAGCTATATAGTTTGCTCCTGTGGATGAGGCCTCACATCCTATCAGAAAGTGCCTGACTTTCCCCAACAGTGTTGCCAGTATTACACCAGCAGGCACATCTGGCCTGGCAATCAGATAAAAATTGCTCTTCCTGCACTAAAAGATGTCTCTCAGGCACAAGGCAGGTATCGTTGTCTTCAAGACAGTCTCTAAATTTATGGTCAGTTTTCTACTGCCTTGTTGAAGATTCAACAGGTATGTGTCACCACTTAATTTTTTAGCTATTTTTTTCATCTTTTCTCCCTCATTTTTTCCTCCTTTTCTCCCTTTCCCCTTTAACATGATCTATTAGTTTGTTCTTGGGGAAAAGAAGGTCTAAGTAAAATGTAGGAATTCTTACTGGCTAATTAAATCATAAAGACTGTCAAATAGAGCATTTATTTTCACAAACGCTTTGGTTAGCCCATTTATTGTTGTTGCTTTGATGCTTTGCTTGTGGTTTGATGATTATAGCATTCAATGTATTGTGTGAGCATAGAGGAAAATATAACTGAATACTTTAGATCCTACTTCAAATCCTTATTTCTTCCCCCCATCCAATTTATTCTTTTTGCAATTAAAATATGATTATATCATTTACCCCTTTCTCAGACCCCTCCCATATCCACCCTCCCTCTCAGATTCCATGATTTTCCTCTTTAATTATGTGTGTGTGGATGTGCGTGCACAGGAACACATATAAACACAACCTGTATGAGCTGTTTAATGTTGCTTGTATGTATATGATTTCAAGGCTGACCACTTGCTATTGGATAACCAGTTAGAGACGCCTCCCCCAAAAAGATGAATTGTCCCTTTCTCAGCAGAATTGCTTGCCTGTAGTTCTTTCTACAGGTGTAGGGTCCCATGCAATCTCCCCCTTCCATGCTGGCATGACCATTGGTGTTGTCATCGTTCAGGTATAATTTAGGCAGCTGTGTGGTTGAGGTATCCAAGGGGTCAGCTTCCCTGTAATTCTAGAAGATACATCACACGGTGACTTCCTGGTCCTCTGACTCTCACAATCTTTCTGGCCCCTTTCTGTAAAGTTCTCGGAGTCTCACCCCAGGCAGAATGACTAAAATCAACAAAACAACCTACACATACTAGAGAGGATGTGGAGCCTGCTTCCACTGTTTATGGGATTGCAAACTTGTGCAGCCACTCTGAAAGTGTGGAAAAGCTTAAAGATAAATCTACCATAGGACACAGCTATACCACTCTATAGCATGCACCCAATGACCTGACATCCTACTCCATGGATACTGCTGCTCTGCTCACAGGAGCTAGAAAATGGGAACAATCTAAAGGTCCTTCAGCTGATGGATAGATAATTAAAATGTGGTAAGAGACATAAAATCATGACTATTTAAAGTAAATTGATGAAACTAGAAAATATATTGGGTGAAGTAACTTGAACTCAGAAAGACAAAGCCACAGGTTCCCTCTCAACTGCAGTTCCTAGCACCCAATCTTTGAATGTAGCCCATACCCTGGAGTAACAACAAAAGTCAAGAATGTAAAAAGTGATGATTGTGGATGGTGGCAGGGAAAGAACAGGAATGCTAGAGAGAATTATCAGGATGCCAGTGATAAAAGGGGGAAAATTGGAAAAAGGGTGAGAATTTGTTGGCAATTACAAAAAGTAGTCCCACACTAGCTCAGAATGGAGTATAATAAGGATTCTTTATTCAGGGGTAGACTCACAGATCAGCAGTCCTCTGCATGAGTGGGGAAAAGGAACTGGATCCAGCAGCCAAGAGAGTGTGTGTACGCTTTTACATCTGTTTATATAGTACCCAAGGCCATGCCCAAAGTTGTCCAGTATCTCAAAGGCCATTGGCTTAAGAAGTTTCCCTATCACCTCCCCCTTTTGCCTAAATAAGAGAGTTTCAAACCTAATACAAAACTATATACAATAAGAATAGATATCAAGTATAAAAGTTAGAATTACAACCAGCATAAACAATATTAAGCAGGAAACATATGCTAAGTGTTTCAATAATAAAGGGGTCTGAGTCTTGTATTAGAAATGTCTTGGCTAAGTCATGAGAGGAAAGTGACTACAACTATCTAGTCTTTAACCCCATTGAAGACCTGAAAAGGGAAATAATATTACTTGAGTAAACAGGAAGTGCAACCAAGCAACTTCTAAAATTTACAATAAATGACAGAGACAACTGGCTACCTGGGCAATCACCCAAAGTCGCATTTGCAACATTGGAGCAACCAACTTTGGCTAAGACCTAGAGTAACTGACAGACCACTTTCAGAAGTAGAAAAATTTTTAAAGCCACCTAACACTGTCTTGGCAAGATTTGACAGTCTTTTGTCTTGTGTCCTGCTTGTCCAGTCTGGACACCATGCATTTTGTCAGTGGTTGAGACAGGCCATCACAAGGACTTCTCACGTTACTTTTCCAAGCCATCCCAAGCTCCCGAGCTCTCTACCCACTCCCTAATTTTTATATTTCAAGAATACCACACAAATGGAATCCTGCAGTATATAACCTCAGAGAACTTTGTTTTCAGACAGAGTGTCACTGTGTAACTCTGGTTGACCTGGAGCTTACTATGCAGACTAAGCTAGCCTTAAACTCACAGAGACCCAGATCTACCTGCCTTCTGAATGCTGGGATTAAAGGTGTGCACCACTATGATTGGCATGTACACACACACACACACACACACACACACACACACATACACACACACAAACAAATGAAAGCACCCTGAGCAAAATATTCTAGATTCACTTGAGTTATTGTTATAACCTTTGTTTTCCCTTTTGTTGCTAATTGGTGTCCCATAGAATGGACACAATAGTTTAGTCACTTACTGAAATATGTGTTAACTGTGTTCACTACCTGTGCACCTTTAACCCCAGCATTCTGAAGGCAGGTAGGTCTGGGTCTCTGTGAGTTTGAGGCCAGCTTAGTCTGCAAAGTGAGGTTCATAAAAATTTCTCTGAAGTTATACACTGCAGGATTCCATTTGTGTGGTATTCTTGAAATATAAGTCTTCATTTCTATGTGGACATAAGTCTTCATTTTTCTGGGCTAAATGGTTAGAAAGCATTTTGTTGATGCTGTGATGGTTATAAGGTAAGTGATTCTGAAAACTGGTAAGATTTCTCCTATAAATGAATGAGTAATTTCATTCCTCTAGATCTTCTTAAGCATTCAGAATTGAACAAAGTCATCTTTTTTGGGGGGGTGATGGTTTGCTGTATGTGTGCATGTGTGGGTGCACATGAGAACAACTATGTGCCTACATGGAGAGGCTGGAGGAAGAGGGTAGGTGCCTTGTTCTATCTCCCTCCATCGTATTCCCTTGAGACAGGGTCCCTCACTGAACCTGAAGCTCTGTTTTGGGTAGATTCACAGTTCAGCAACCCCAGAAAGTCTGTCTCTGTCCCCAACAGTGCTGAGGTTACAGGCTCAGGTACAGCTCTCTACGGCATTTTATGTGGGTGCTGCTCATTTGACCTCAAGTCCTCACGCTTGTGCAGAAAGCTGTCTCAACACTCACACAGCTTCCAGCCCACAGGGTTGTCATGATTGTTAACCCCATCCTGACAGGTTTGCAGTGTGATTCTCGTGCATTTTGCTCATGACGAATGGCACACATTCTCATGTGCCTATGTGACATCTATGCTTTCTTTAGAGAAGTGTTCCTCCGTGGCTTGTCTTTTGCACATTTTCTAATTGGATTGTATATTCTTGCACTTTAAATAGTGTATTTGTGTGTGTGTGTGTATTTGTGTGTGTGTGTGTGTGTATTTGTGTGTGTGTGTATTTGTGTGTGTGTATTTGTGTGTGTGTGTGTGTGTGTGTTCTGTATACTAGTCCTCTGTTTTATAGGTCTTGCTTTTGAGTCAAGTCTAAGGGTCAAGTCTAGTGTGCTTCCTTAGTTCTAGATCTTGAATTGACCCCTTTTTATTTTCTAAAAGTGGGGTTGAAGGCTTAGGCCAGGGATGACATTGTAATGAATAAGAAAGAGAAAGGGGCCTAAGATGGCCTAACATTGGTTAGTTTGAATAATCTCAAGGACTCCTGGGTGTGGGGCCTTCCCACATTGTCTGGGTTCTGAACCCGGAGTACAACAGCGCAGCTTTCCAGAGCCTGAGAAAGACATGGAGCAGTGTGAGATGGGGTGACTCCTCTGGCTCGGAGAGGAGAACTCCAAGGCTCCTCATTTGCTTCCTCACTCAGCAGAGAGGCAACCCCTCCCTAGTCAGGAGAATCCCATATGTCAAAGCACCAGACATACCAACTACAAGATGTTAATACGATTACATAGACTGATTTTGAAAGTGTACCAGATTTGTAGGCCTGGAGTCAACCCTACTTAGTCCTAATGTATATAATCCCACTCATAAATCACTAGGTTCTATTTACCAATAAGTTGTGAGGGATTTTCCATCTGCACTCATAAAGAACAGCCTGTAATTTGATTGGTTAGTATTATTCTTATTTTGATATATGCTTCACGAGGGAATTTAAACATGTTCCTTTTATTTTCTGGAAGAGATTGTATGAAATTGGATTTTTCTAATCAAATCATGTAAGCCTGAAGAATTATTTTTATGACGACATTAATTTTCTTAGTAATTAGAGGACTATTAGAATCACCTGTCTCCTGATGAGCTGAGCAAGTTTGAAATTCAAGTGATTCCTGTTCCTTAGGCTGTCAAGTCGCCATAGAGAGCTATAGCTTTGTCGCCCGACAGTACTTTTGAAACAAAGTGACCGACACAGTTTTATTGCTGACATTGGTGTTTTGTGATCTCCCTTTTAATCAGTCTTTAAAAAAAAAAAGGCCTGGAAAACTTCACTTACCTTCCTAGAGCACCAACTCCTAGTTTTATTAATTTTCTTGACCATTTCTCCGTTTCAAAGACCATTGACTTCTGCTGTTCTCACTGTTGCCTTGCTTCTTTCTGTGGCTTTGTTTTCTTCTCCAAACTCAAGCGGGCCTCACTGTATTGATCTGCAGCTTTTCTTCGTTGGCTGAACACGTGTTCGGTATTACGGATGTCCCTCTGGCAGTAGGTTAGCTGTGTCCCAGACATTCAATGTGCTCTATTTTCGCCTTCATTCAGTTACATATATTCTGAATTTTTTTTCTCGAGACATCCACGAATTATATAGAATTGTTTGGTTTTGTTTCCAATTCTTTGAGATCTTTCTGTGTTCTAGTTGGAGTACATTTCCAGTTTTGAATACAGCTTTGCGGTTGCATTTATTTGGCTTTAGTTTAGTTTTTTTTTTGTGGCCTGGGTTGCTCTGTCCTATTTTGTTGTATGCCCCATGGATATATATAAAGAAAGTGTATTCTCCTCTTGGGTGGAATGGTTTATAAATACATAAATAGAAGTTTCCAGTGGGAAAAGACAAGAAGCTATCATTACTGATGCAAGTTTGAAGGAAGACCTTTCTTTCCAGATGGTCTCCACTGACATCATAGGTACGGATGCAGGAATAGCTGCTGGCCATGGGGATGGAGGTCCCGGATCTCCCCCGGAGCTTCCCAGCATGTTCCAGGCAGGAATACTGCCAACTTAGTTTTATTATGACCTTGATGACAGTTTAGGATACTTTTGCTAGTGTGGCAAGGGACACAGGCAACCAGCAGGTTATAAAAGGCTGGCAACTAACATCATTTAAAACAAGTACAGTTTAAACAATGGAGCCCTGATTGACCCAGTGTTTGGCATAATGGGCACTCATCAGTATGTGCTAAAATGAAGAGGGGCAGGATATGAACTGATTGGATCAAGGCCAGCCAATTTGAGATCTATTCTAGTCCACAAGGCAGGCATCTCCATGAAGCCCCATAGGATTGTGGGAGCTGCTGAGTGATGGCAGCTTCCCCTTTAACTGCAATTGGCTGTGTGGTCAGTCAAGGGTGCTGCACCAGCAGATGCTAACTCTGAGAAGCTTGACTTGTCTGTCATACCTCTCACCATCGCTGTGCTGTGACAGAATTTTCCTCCCCATGGGAGGAAGGACTCCTGTCACTAAGAGTTTCAGAGAAAGCAGTTGATCATGGTGAGCAAGGCTTAGCAGCTGGAGTGGCTTGGTCTGGAGTGGCCAAAGACTGGCAGGTCAGGAAGCATAGGCCACAGCAGAACTAGGGCTGGCATGGAGCCTTCAAAGGGCCACCCCTTTGACTTACACATCCACAACATCCCAATACCTCTCTGCAACCTGGGACTCAAATAATGAGACCATGGAGGACATCCATATTCAAACTAAAGCAACAGGTTTCCTAATTTCAATATTTCCCTCTGTATGTTCTTGAGAACACACACACACACATTCCTACACAGCCAGGCTTTGCCTCAAACATTTGCACATGACTGTTACCAAACAGGAAGACCTCTCATTTGAAGTTTATGGGAGAGACCTGAAGAAAAATAACCCTGTTTCTACTTGAACCCAAACCCAGAATTCCAAGGCTCAGCCAGGTGCATTTGCTTTTGTTTGCACATTTTCATGGGCTGACCTGAACGAAGGCAATGGAAATCGCAATGTCTCCCTGGAAGGTTCATGAACCTGAGCACAACTAGAGAATGCTGCTGCAAGGGAGCGTTTCCTTTCAGCCTCCCCAGTTTTTGATGTTGATGATGGAGGTTTCATAGATTAAAAACTAACTGTCTCTAGGTGATTTTAAAGGTTAATATTCTCACTGTGATTTTTTTCCTACTGTCTCTTCTTGAGTATTTCTCAGAATTTCCTTCCCCTTTACTAACCTAAAAATATATAAAACGAAAGACTGACTACCAGTAGAAATACATGTTCTTGTTGTCTCCAGTACAAGGGGAAAAAAGACAATAAAGCCTGGGCTTTATGAATAAATGCTTCATTCCTGTTCTTTTTCTATAGCTTCTCAGAGCTCACACTCACCATGTAAGTTATACTTCTGAATAAGAGAACAGAAGGACCAGAAGGAGTGAAACTGGGGCATAGCCCTTGTTACAAAGGAGGAGCCTTGTAGGATGGCCTCCTGTTTTTTTAAGGAACAACAAAAAAAAAACATTGTTCAGTCCTGAACTAGACGTAAAAAAATAACATTGGGTTAAGCATAAAGCTTGAGGAAACAGCACTTGCCTAGCATGGGCAAGGCCCTGTGTTCAATGCTTAGTACAAACAAAAACCCCACCTCCCCTCCTCACACGCAAAATCTCACCTTATTTAAAACATTGGCTTTTCTGAAAGTAGATGCTGGAGTAAGATCACCACTCTTTATAAACTTCCTTGGGAGACAAACATCCAGTCTCCCAGACAGACCAAAGAAACAATTCTACCCAAGTCTAGATGGACGAGTGAGGGTGAGAAACTACATACAAGTGCAAAGGCAACCTCGGACTGCTCCTGCACAGATGGGAACTATTCTTGCTGAGACTCACTGGGCACTGGATGGCAGTTAGGCCCCCCGTGGACCACTGTTTCCAAGTCCCTCCCATTCTCCTTGACAGAAGGATAACGGGCCAAAATGTGTGTGAGGTCTACTTTGGTAATCACAGTTGGTGGAACGTTCAAGAGGGCAGCAGCCATGTCAGGTCTGGAGAACATTACACACAGTGGCAAATACTTAAGTTAGTGTAGTCCCGATATTTGATGGTGGCTCCATTGACTTTTAAAAATGAAGAGAAATAGAACAAATAAATAAACTAAAATTGTCTAGTTTAGCCTTCAAAATATTTCATTCTTTCCTATTTTGTAAAATGTCTAGCTAGAAGTAAAAGTTATTTTTAAGATTTTTCAAATGTCAGCCCTTTAGCTCAGTTCTATGCACTTTCATTGAAACTAGGTCTCCACATGGCATGTAACCAGGGAGCCTGTAGATACAGAGAGTTCTGGAAAAAGTTAATAACCCTCTTTCCTTGTGATTACACTAAAAGAGAACCGGGCATGGCATTTCATACACCCACGGAGAGTGCTCATTGCATGAATTGCTAGCTACCCTGCTTCTTCGTGTCTTGTTATAAGCCCTTTGTTGTGAGGAACCTGATTGGCAGCACGCTTAGTGACGCAAATAGCATTTAGGTGATGCCTCTTTTTCAATTCCATTAGCAATGGTCTGTTGAAACCACACATCAGGACTTCCTGGCCTTTCCCTCCTGTGGATCGGAATTCCTCCAAGCTGTTTACCAGCCTACAAAGCACGGGCCCTTCTTCCAGCCTGGATTCCAAGCTAAGAGCCATTCCAAAAACGCTCTTATGACCTGATCTTCACAAACTGTGCTGAAATGCAGAGGAAGGGGATCTTGTTCAGTTAGAGTGGTCAACCATCCCTAAACCAGCATTAACTTTTCTCTAGGATTTGCTGTGTGCTTCCAGGATGAAGTGGACGGAGAGTACAGAAAGTGACCGACAGTGCATGCTGTCAGATGAGGGTCAATTCAGAGAATCTCAGCTCCTAAGATCCTTTGGGATCCTTTTGCAGTCTTGTCTCATACAGCCTGCTCAACTCACCCAACAAGTTCAGGCGCTAGGCTACTGTCAAGATGGCATAACATCATGGAGAGAAAGGGGAAAGAGAACAGAGTCTGCGAGCTGCACTCGGGCTTTCGGGAAGTGAAGTGTGCGAACCCAGTGCCTTGAACACTCCTGAGTCCCAGTGATCTGGGTCCCACGCACTCTGTGCTACTTAGATGACTCAGACATTGCTGCTTTGTAAGACTGGCCTAACCTACGCACCATTTTTAGGCTGTTGATTGAAAGGAGGATAAAGAATGCAAGAGGAAAAGTAGGCAGGCGAGGAGTTGAGCATCCAAGTCCTTTCTTTACTGGCGGTGAGAACTTCTGCCAGAAGAGCAGGCTGTTGCCTGCACTGCTATGTGGCTGTCCCCTAGGCGAGTGTCACTAACTGACGTACTCTCTCACTCTCTGTATTTCCTTCCCAGGACAGCTTTCCTGCCCGCTTTGGAGGAGTCCATTTTGTCAACCAGCCATGGTACATCCATGCCCTGTACACGCTCATCAAGCCATTCCTTAAAGACAAGACAAGAAAGCGGGTAATGAGAACAAAAGTGTCTTTTAACTTCTGAATGGATTGTTGGTGACAATTACAGTGCTATTCTGAGTGTGCGTCCCCTCAGTAGCTTTTACCATGGTTTTGTAACTTTTGGACCTTAGCAGGAGTTTACAAATGACTTGTATTTAATCAAAAACTCAGCATAATGGGTTATTTTCAGAGTGCCAGACAAACAAAAAGACACTTTGAAGGCATGCAAATACCAGATGCCAATTTCACTACAAATGCTTGTGGGAGTAGCTCACAAAGCCGCTTCCTGCTCCTATTCGGTTCTCTCGTTCTTGTATTTGTGGGGTATGTTTTTCGTTTGTGGGGGATCTTATGATGTAGCTCAGACTAGCCTCACATTATTTTTGCAGACTTATTTTAATTTTATGTAAATGAGTGCTTTGCCTGCATGTATGCGTATGTACCATAAGCATGAAATGAACATGGAGGCCAAGAGAAGGCATCAGACATCACGGGACTGGAGTTAGACAGCTGTGAGCTGCCTTGTGGTGTGTTGGCACCAGAAGCGAGGCTTTGCTGCAGCCGCAACAGGAGCTCTTAACTGCTGAACCACCTCTCCAGCCCTCAGACTCAAATTCTTAATCCTTTTGCCTCCATGTCTAGAGTTCTGGGATTATAGACATTCATCCAGTGGCTACTTCTTGTTTATGGACTATGTCAGTAGCTAATATTTTGTCCTGTATCGTCACTATGAAAAATGGGTCTTTATACTTTTCTCTCTCTTGGCTCTTGGATGGTAACAGCCAGATCCATCATAAGTAAGGCTGAAAGCGTTTTCCATCGGATGTGATAATCTTTAAAAGAAGACTTGAAATAATAATGACCTCAGTCAACATTTGAGAAGCCAGCCTCTTTCATCAAAGCAGGGCTGGCTCGGCATTCTGTTTGGCTGAGCAGCAAGCATCCCTGAGCTCCTCTGAATCTCACTGTCCTCATCTGTTATGTGGGGAGACTAACTCCTACACCCCAGACTCTTTGGAGCAATTTAATGAGACGGCATATGAAAACATAGAGCGAGATGCCATTCACATACCAGACACTTGATAATTTTATTCCTTTTCACGCTTTATCTCTCCCCCACTAGTTTTCCTAAATCATACTTGACAAGTAAACATTGTGTGCTTAAGACACATAATATAAATTCATTGTAGAATGATCACCACAATTATAAGATATCCATTACCTCAAATGTGACTGATGATATGAAGCAGCCTGAACACACACACACAATACTAGGTTCCGAATTCCTAAGCCTTGGATGTTTCTTGGTCATTAGGGAACATTTCAGTAGACTATGGAAGAAGGACAAGTCCCTGTTTCCAAACAAGGACAGAACTTAGAACTAGACATCACCAGCATCAAGAAGCAAGAACCCTCTGAGACATTCCACAGCTTGCTCAGGACAGTATCAAGAACCACGTGCCAGGCATTGTCTGCAGCATAACTTCAGGCCTCTGAGAGCCTGCATCTTCTACCTAGCATGGGGACCGTGGGAGCTCCTCCCACAGTGGACACTGTCTGCTGAACCAGAGCAGGGGGTTTCTGGAGCTCTTGACCCAGGACAAGTGGGTCCAGCCTTCTTCCTCCGCATTCCTCTCTGCCGTGCTGCAGCAGAGGGATCCCAGAACTGCCGTTGTGAGCAGCAGGCCCTGTCCTTTAAGATCTGAGCTTGCGTGGATACAAGCGCTGAATGTGAACACCAGGGATGGGACTTCGTATGCTTCTAATACTCCAGCACCTACTAGAGAGTTTCATAAGAGCCAGAATATTTTAATTTATTCCCAACAAACCCTTTTTTTTAATTAACTTTCAGTCATATCCAACTGCAAGGTCAGAAAATGCACATTGTGGTCCCAGGCCCTGCAGCACCCAGAAGAGCTCCACACTTACCTTCTTTCCTCTTTTGTCTTTACGTGAGGCTGTTTACAGGCCAGGGAAGAATGAAAAGAACGGGGTAATGGGCTGTTGTTGCTCAAGTCCAAATGTGGGTATTTTCAAACTCACATTTCAATGTCACCACCGTCAGCTGTGGCATGTATGTCCAAGCATATAGTTGATGGTGTTCTACTGGAGTGCCACGTATTTACTCCACACAGTTAATTGTGTGTAACTTACGCATTGGATTAGTTCATGCCTGCGATGTTTCTGGGAACCAACGTCATCACAGATGTACTTTAAATCAACTTTCAAGACCAGTTTCTAAATTGTAGACCATGACAATTATCTACATATTGCATGACATTTGTTAATTTATCTAAGAATACCTGAAATGTGAAGCCCCCTCCCTCATTTTGGCCCGCTTAGATTACTCAACACTGTGTGCTCAGAAACCACAAACCCGTTTGGGTGCTGGTACTCGATGCAGACAGGAAGGGAAAACCGCCCCGAAGAACTTCCTACAACACATGCTCAGGTCACAGTTCTGTACCAAACAGGAACTGATTGAGCTTCTCTCTAGTACATATACACCATCTTGGGAAATACAGGCTATGTTAGCAGAGTAAAATATCATCTCTTTCTCCCTAAGACCCAATGGAACACATTGGGGCAGAGCTAGAAGCGATCGGATACAGAAGAGTTCATGGGGAGAAGGGCATGGAGAATCAGCATGGGGAGGGGCTGGGACTGATTTAGGGAGGAAAAGCAGAGTGGGCAAAGACCCAGGCTGCAATAGGTGTGGCCTGAGATGATGGTGGTGGGACTGGGGAGGCTCTGGGGACCAGAGCTCTCAGAGAGGCAGGGCGCTCAAAGCGTGAGTAGTTTGGAGCGACTGGCATGACCTCCCCATTCTCAGCAGCAGTAACTAGGAGATGACCGTGTGTGCAAATTTGGGGGGTGGCCAAATAATGTCCACTTTTTCTTAAACTTTATTTTTTTAAAACAACTATCAATTCAGCCCATTTTCTAAGCAATAAAATAGCTTTTGATGATGGCTAAGCCATGGGCAATAAACAATCACCTCTTTGAGAACCGTGGTCACCAGAGACACATACAGTTTGTCTTTGCTGAATTGTGTATTAGACTAAACACTTGTTGTATTTTAAATTTCTATGTTGGTTATTTTTTTTCCTTTCCAGATTTTCCTACATGGAAACAATTTAAACAGCCTTCACCAGCTAATACACCCTGAATTTCTGCCCTCTGAATTTGGAGGAACCCTTCCTCCTTATGACATGGGGACTTGGGCCCGGACATTGCTTGGCCCTGACTACAGTGATGAAAATGACTATACCCACACTTCCTATAATGCCATGCACGTGAAACATACATGCTCCAACCTGGAGAGGGAGTGCTCACCCAAGCCCATGAAAAGGTAAGGCCTGCCAGAGGGCGTGAGAGGGTTGACTTAGACCTACTGCAGCTTAAGAAACTGAAAACTTTGTGGGCATGGAATTGAATAAAATTCTTTTTGTAAGAGTTTGCAGCAAATGGGTCTCGGATGACCCAGAAATGCAGTTGTCCCCTTTCCACAATTTGAGGGAAGAGCTTAATATCCTGATTACAGTCTGCTTTTTAGATTGTGGGCAACTGCTGAGCTACTGAGATGGAACGGTAGGCGTTTGGGATACAGTGATGGCAAAACAACCCGGCAGAGAACATGACTGTCGTTCATCTCTGTTGGAGGAGTTGGAGGAGAGGGCCTCTTGTTCTTCCTAACTGCCCCGCTAGCTTAGACCCAAAATAACCACACAGAAACTATATTAATTAAATCACTGCTTGGCCCATTAGCTCTAGCTTCTTATTTGCTAACTCTTACATATTAATTTAACCCATCTCCGTTAATCTGTGCATCACCACGATATCATGGCCTACCAGCAAAGTTTCAGCACATCTATCTCCGGCAGTGGCTCCATGGCGTCTCTGACTCTGCCCTTCTTTTTCCCAGCATTCAGTTCAGTGTTCTCTTTGAAACCAAAGGAGCATTATTTGGCTGTAGCGCCATTAGACATTAGGGTTGTCAATACAAATAAGATAATGAAGGCGTGCCTAGAAAATACACGTAGAAAGACTTTAGAGCACTTGGGCTGCTCTCAGAGTTAACGGGGAACTGGTGTGCCAAGCCTGAGGGATGGAGAGAGGAACAAAGCCTTACTGAGGTAGATGGCACTATGATACGCAGGCTTGTGACTGGAGAGAGGGGTCGTGGTCGTGGAGTAAATCCCCGGAGAGAGCTGGACTCAGCTGGCAAAATGTGCTGCATGGGTGCTCAGGACAGTGCCCTGAAGGAGGTTGCTTTTGGGTTTTCTCTTTTTCTGTTTTCCTTTTCTTTCTCTCTCTCTCTCCCTCCTTCTTTAATCCTTTCCCTGACCACTGTACTTTTTTTTTAATATTTCTGATATGGAATCTGGACTCTGTTTGTGCTAGTTCATACAGTCTAAGATTGACCTACATCCCCAGCCTGAAGGTGGCTTTTGAAATCTGCTATACAAATGATCCTGACACACTCTCATCCCATGGCTTCTAAGGCTCAAGTCCCCTTTAGCCACCATCTCAACCCCACTCCCACCTCTCCCCATGTGTGACCACTATGACCAGACATGGATGGCCCGTCCACTTGTTTTTTCATGGATGATACGCATTTGCGCTCACACCTTGGTGTTTTCTGACATCTCATAGTGAGGATTCTTTGGCTGAAGTTGCACTAATAGGTAAGGCAGTCTGGATTCTGTAAACATCAAGAAAGTCTTTCCTCACAGTGCTGGGACAGAAAAGCAAAGATCAAGGGGTCAGGACCGTTGTCATCTTTGAAGCCTCTCTTCCTGGTGTGTAGATAACTGGCTTTGGCCCTTGTCCTCAGAAGATCTTCCTTCTGTGTGTGTTTACATCCTAATTTCTTCTTATGAGAACAGCAGAAATAATGGTTTAGAGCCAGCTCTATTGATCACATTTGACTTTAATGACCCCTTTCACAACTCTGTCTTTAAACACAGCCACAATGAGAGGGACTGGAACAAGAACTCCAGTCTGTGAGTTTAGCAAGGGTGGGAGATCATCTGGTGTCTACATGGTTATATTGCACCGGTCTCTGTCCCACAGAACAACTTATATACCTGACGCTGCACAAGATCCTAGAACACTGATATACCACTGTAGTCATTACTTCATGGCGAGCATTTATTCAGGCTGTTGTTTAGGTTTTTTCCCTAGTTCAATTTTTTTTTCTCAACATTTATCACTAGCTTGTCTGTCCATTTTCCTAAGAAAGTTTGTCTGGGAAGTCTCAGATCCCTACCATTATGAACCAGGGGCCTGTGCTTTTAAGTTTCATCCCATTCTGCACAAGGGTCTCCTGAGGGGCAGCTTTACCAGCCATAGTTAAGAATCAGCTTCCCCCAGACCCAGACAGCTCACTGGCAGAGGAACAGAACTGGGTATTTCACGGCATCTCCTCACCTCTTGGAGCCTGCAGGGATGCAGAGAAAGGGAACACAGAACTGGGGGAAGCTTCAAAATAAACTTCTCTGCTTTCCCGTCTGTTAGATCAATCCTTTTCTCAAGCCCAGATGCTCAGGAAACCTCATTTTTCACTGTCCAGACTCAGGCAGGCAGTGATGGAGCAGCGTGCTCCTGCTGCATGACTGTGTCTGGAGCTGTGGACGGATGACCTTGGAGTAAGGTTGTGAGCTCCAGTAAGCGGCACAGTCCTAGCCTCTGCCACGATTCTCTACATGCTTCAAGCCCACATGGAGTGAAGTGCTCTTCTGCGGGCCATCTTTGGGAACTGAGCCTCTGAGCAAATGCGACCACTGAGTTTCAAGTGGCTCACGGGAACAGTGCTTCTCGACAGAAGAGCAACTGGCAAAGGGTGGTTGCGAGCAGGTACTGGCTCGTTTTCTCTTTAATGATTGTGATGCTGCCTTTAATCAGAAAAGAAAATAATTATTATTTTGATGGAAATTTCTTTAAACAGATGATTTCAGGATTGTTCTCTTTAATCCATTGAATACCAGGAGTTTGAGGCATTTTTTGCTCCGATATTAAACTATCTGGAGTTTCCTGTATTTAACTTCTCGTATATGGTATGTATGGTGGTTTGAATAGGGATGCCCCCCACGGGCTCATGTGTGTAAACGCATGGCCCATAAGGAACAGCACTATTATGAGGTGTGGCTTTGTTGGAGTAGGTGTTACCTCGTTGGAGGAAGGGTGTCACTATGGATGTGGACTTGGAAGTCTTACATAGGCTTAAGCCACTCCCAGTGACACAGTTGCTTCTGCTGTCAGAACAAGATATAGAATTTTCAGCTTCTTTCCAGCACCATGTCTGTCATGATAATAGTGGAGTAAACCTTTGAAACTGTCAGCCAGTCCCAGTTAAATGTTTTCCTTTACAAGAGTTGCTGTGATCGTGGTGTCTCTTCACAGCAATAAAACCCTAACTAAGACAGAAGTTGGCACCAGGGACTGGGGTATAGGCTTGACCATGCTTCTGTTTGCAGGAATGTGGACATTGGGAGATGGGATTAGAAAGTCAGCTGAATGCTTTAAGTAGGGCTTAATAGTACGAGCCTGGACGGCAGTGGTGCTGAGAGTGATCTGAACTGTGGGAGCCCTGCTCAAGAGATTTCAAAGAATTTTTGGTAGGTTGTCTAGAGATCATTCTTGTGATGTTTTGATGAGGTATGTGGCTGCTTCCACCCTTGTCCAAAGAGTCTGCCCGATGCTAAAGTGAAGAGTTTTGGATTAATTTCACTGGCAGAGGAAATCTCAACATAGTCTGGCATGGACACTGTTGTGTGATTACTAGTGTTGACTCTTAGGAAGATTTATAATGAAGAAACAAGCTGAGCAAGGAAAAATATAAATTTGTACAGCTTGGAGAGAAAGGGGGCACCAGGAAGTGGAATGAAGAGAAATCCTGTGTTTAAGGAAATAGATTAAGAAATGGAATAAAGGAGTGCAGTGCACAACGCCTGTCTGTGCTCTATGCACTGCCATACAGTTCGCGAGCTTCGGGCAAGGGGCTGGAGGTTGTAACACACAAAGACACACAGAGACAGCACAGACAGAGAGACAGAGACACGGACCTCTAGTCACTGGTAAGAAGCCCTTTATTCAATAGCACCAAGGAGGATTATATACCCAACAGTCAGGTGGGCCAAAAGGTGAAAACCTTACCCTCTGAGTCTCAAGGCAACACATGCTCGTGACGCAGAGCTGGTAAACAATTATGACACAGCTTTCAGTAACTCAAATCAGAAGGAAAGGAAAGATTGCTAGCAGGGAAGAGAAGCTGGAGGCCAGGACTCCAAATGGTCCCAACAAAGAAGTGGTAACATCAGGGCAAGATCCCACACAGCTAAGCTCCCAACCTGTGAAAAAGAATTAAAGAACAGCTTAGATTCTATCCCAGTACTTGGAAGGCAGGCTGGCGGATCTCTGAGTTTTGGGTCAAGGATAGAAGAAAGGGATTATGGGATTTCCCTCTGAGACTAAAGAAAGCCACTGAGGACACGTGTGTGGCAAGGGTGTCCCAGCATGGAAGCCTAGAGAGGCCATTGTGCTAAGCTGTGGAAATGAAGCCTGGATTGCCTTGGAGTCTCCAAGATGTTGGAGATGCCAGAGCCATGGGATACCTGCTAAGGAGAGCTGCTGAGAGGGAAAGAAATGTGTTGCAGTCAACAAAGTTTAAAGGCGTTGGAGATCCAAAGAGCACTTTGACATCAGACGTGGAGATGCAGGGTTTGCTGAGCTGGTTTTCAGTCTTGCTTTGGTCCAGTATTTCTTTACTATGATCTCTTTCCTCCATTTTGGAATGGGGATGTATATCCTGTGCCAATATATGTTGTAAGTATGTGACCTGTCTGCTGATTGTCATTTTATAGGGGATTAAGAGATTGCAGGCATCTCAGAAGAGACTTTGAACAACTTTTAAACAGTGTTGAGACTGAGAGACTGCAGGGACTTTTGAAGTTGTACTAGATGAATTTTGCATTATGTTATGGCTAACAACCCTATGGGAGCCAGGGAGTGGAAGGTGGTGGTTTGATTAGGTATGGTCCCTATGGACTCATATGTTTGAATGCTTGGCCCATAGAGAGTGGCACTATCAAGAGGTGTGGCCTTGTTGGAGGAAGTGTGTTACTATTGGGGCAGGCTTTGAGGTCTTAAATGCTTAAACCACACCTAGTGACACAGTTGTTTCTGCTGCCTGTGGTTCAAGATGCAGAGAGCCCAGCTCTTCCTGTAGAGCCACGTCTGCCGGCACACTGCCATGTCCATAATGATAAAGGGCTGAACCTCTGAAACCGTAAGTCAGTACCAATTACATGTTTTCCTTTATATGAGCTGTTGTGGCCATGGTGTCTCTTCACAGCAATAGGAACCCAAACTAAGTCTCTCTCTCTCTCTCTCTCTCTCTCTCTCTCTCTGTCTCTCTCTCCCTCCTTCCCTCCCTCCCTCTCTCCCTCTCTCTCTCTCTTTGTGTGTGTGTGTGTGTTGCACACTTGCCACAGAGTGTGTGCAGGAGTCAGAGGGCAATCTGAAATGCTGGTTCTTACCTTCTATATCGTTTAAGAAGGTGATTTCTCTCTCTCTTTTTTTTTTTTTTTGCTTTTCACTGAGTATGCTAGACTAACTGATCCATGGGCTTTGCCCATCTCTGCCTCCCATCACATGCATGACCATTGGGTTGCAGGCACGTGCTACCAGACTTGGATTTACACGGGTCCTAGGGATTCAAACTTGGACAACAAGCACTTTACCACTGAGCCCTCTCTGAGCCCAGCATTCCTGGGTATTTTCATTATGATTTTCTTGGGAGCCCTCTTCCTCTTTCTCTGTTAGCTGTTTTTAAAAGTTTAAGTGTGAAGCAGCCCAGTTCCTCCTCCCTGATTCATTGCTTCAGTGTGTCTGAAGAGCATGTGGCCAAATTTGTGCAGCTTTTTTTTTTAATCAGCAGTGATTGTTTTTGTTGCAAATGAGACAAAACCTCAAATGAACTGCCTTAAATAAGAAGGGAAGGTCATTATTATGCATAATGAGATGCGTCCAATGAAGGTGGCTGCCAGAGTGTGAGGACAGCAGTTTCACGGTGACCACAAACCCAGGTTCTCTCCACCACGTCTGATACAACTCTGGGATCCCCAGGCTTACTGCCCGTGACTTCTCTGGGAAAATAATGCCTAGGAAAAGGGGGCTTTGTTAGCTGGAAAGGAGGAGGGAGGACCTGGGGCTGGGGGCATAGTTAGAAATGCAAGTCTAAATTTTCTGTCCCTGAAGTAAATGCATGACTCTTAAATCCATGTGCAGATTTCATGACATCTCTTCTAATCATTAGGCAATGCTTATGCATTAATTTTTGATTCTAGCCTTTCTTGCTGGCAAAGTAATTAAAATGGATATAAACATGATAAAAATCTAATGTGCCCACAGAGACACTGTTTTGAAGTGGCTACTGGTGAATGTTTAGCCATTTCCTGGGAGTTTTACATACATACATATACATGTACATATATAGTACAAGTATACATATATGTATCCATGTACCCATATACATATATATAATATTCTAACCTTTCTCTCTATATATACTTATACATATATAGTTTAGAAGATGATTCATAAATTTCATTAAGGTTTTATCCTAGACTCCTTTGGCCTTGGGAATTTGAGCTGTCGCCTGGAGCTGGAGTCATCTGACAGGCTGTTGGTGCAGGAGGGCGTTCTGGAAGGAGCCTGGCTGGCAGGCAATACTGAGAGGTGGAAGTCAGGGCTGGCAGCGTGCAGCTTGCTGGAGATCACAAATGGCTCTTGGATTCCATTGTTTTGTTTATTTCTTCTCATTTTTCTCAACGCTGAGGCAGCTGTTGACACTGCCGCTGATGACCTCAAGGAAATAAAAAGCATCTTTCTTTCTGGGCCTTCCTGGGCACAGATGAAAGGGAGGACTTTGAAAGGCCAGGCTTTGTGTTTCTTTCTGGACCTGTTGCCATGCCCAGGGAAAAGACGGGTCTGATTTGTAGGATTGCACCATGAGGTTACCCAGCAAAGGGCAGGGGACAGCCCTGAACTACATAAGATTGTTATAGAAGTGGGTGGGGGCTAAATGAGCATGGACCAGATCAAAAATGCATTCCCACCTCAGCAATGACAGGTAGTTCCTGCCAGGGCTGGCTGAAGAGAAAGCAAATATTATAACCCGTCTTCTTCGTTAACTTTAGTAAGCTTTTTCCACTGTATATGACTGCAGTCTCAATAAGAGAGATGTATATGTCTGAGAGAGAGAGAGAGAGAGAGAGAGAGAGAGAGAGAGAGAGAGAGAGAACATCCTTCTCTGAAATTTTTGACAATCCAGATGCAGAGGTTATCCTTAGAGGTCACCTAGAAGATGTCAGGATTTGGTGCATTAAAGATCTTTGCTGTTAACCTCCACATGTTCATGGGTGCACATGGCCTAAAGGATATTGACTACTGAGGATGACACATTTATTGAGTAACTACAAATCTGTATTTTTGTAATATAGTCATTGCTAGTTCATAAAAGTTTGTTAAGATCTTAAATTTTAACAAAACAGATTCTCTTGATACTTTTTAGTTTCTTACATGTATGAAATGCTCATCATTTTATGTAATATGAAGAATAATGTGAAAATATTTTATCTATCTTTTTGCTCTCTGCTGCTCATGAATTGTGCCTGCAGCTGAAGCTTTAGCCTTCTGACTGAGGACTTTTCCTGTTATTCTTAATTTTCTTTGCAAGCATATTAGCATCTCTTGCCTGGCATATGGTCTATACAAACTGAATATTTTCAGTGTAAAAAATACAAGTACATACATATTCTATTTTATATTGATATTAAGGTTATACCATTTTTCCTTCTTCAAAGCCAAGATCTTACGAAGTCATGAAAGGGGGCAGGCAGGACCGTATATCAAGCTTGTTTTGTTCCAAGCTTCTTTCGACATAGAATGACTTTGTGTCTTACCATATACTTGCTTCCTCGTGGTGCTCTGGAAGAATTGTTGAAGTGATTGGAGTGGAGAATGTATGGAAACCCAACCTGCGAGGACCTTGACTGGCCAGTAAGCTTCACATTCCCTCCTGGGCTGCTCAGAAACATCTGTTTTCTGCTTTGGACTCAGTCTGGGTCCTGCAGTACAAGGAAAGGGATTCTTTGTTTGCTTGTTATTTTATTTTGCTTTGTTTTTGTTTTAAGGCAGAATCAGGAGCATTTATTTGCCTGCAATTGCAGCATGGGGTTTCTGAGACAGGAGAATTTTTAAGTTCTAGGCCACCCAGGGATGCATGGGAAAAAGAAAAACCAACAACCAAAAACACCTCGTACTATTACTCAGCTTTGTTCAACTCAAGAACTTCATTTGTGTCTTGGCAATGAAAATAGAGACTTGAAGTTTAATGATTGTGAAGCCACCAACCCCTTCTCAGCAGCGCAGAAGTAATGACAGCAAGGGAGCAGTCTTCGTTTAGCAGATGAACGAAACAAGCCAGATCACTCTACCTAAGATACAGTTGTTATGGCTACTTACATTAAATAGAGTCCATTTGAGAGGAGCTAATGTAGACAGAAGAGGCACATTGAGAAGAGACGCTTTTTATGAGATCCAGAAGATACCAGGCAAAGAGCTGTGCCTGCGCACCCTACGCATAGTATCAGCATGCATTCCGAGAGCATGTCAGCAGGACTGAGGGCCAGGTGTCTATCATGGAGTGGAAAGACTAGTGTCAGCCTGGAACTACAATATATACACAGGCCTGGCACCGCTGCCTCACTCACACAGTAGACATTGAACATACCACTCTCAGTTGCTAACATTGTGCTGCTGTCCTAACTTTCCCTTTGTGTTTAGGTTGAAACACTTTTATGCCTGATCTTTACATTTGTTTTTGTTCGGAAAGTGATGAGTTGCTACATAAAGTCAAAACTCAATTCTAGTAATTTCTAGGAATCCTAAAGTAAGTTTTCGGTGTGGTCTGTTTCTAGATGAAGCTAAGTCTTTAGCACTTACTAGGGATCGTGTGTGACCCATTAAACATGGACACTCTCCAGCACGGTGCTATTGTGAGAGAGCAGAGCTTTAAGAGGCGGTGGGGGTGTAAAAAGTCAAGAGTAGGAGGTTTGGGGTCACGGGAGACGTGTGTCTGCCTGTTTCTGTTTCCCTTCCAAGCCACAAAATGAGCAGAATTCCTCTGCCATATGCTCTCTCCGTGCTGTGATGTGCTGGGTAAGCCACAGACCTACAAGCAATGGAGCTGATCAATTATGAAATGGAATCTCAGAAAACATAAGTCAAAAGGTGTCTTTTCACTTTACCTTTGATTATCTCTAATATTTGTATAGGTCTGGGAAGCCCACTCACACAGGGGCGGAGCAATTCACAGATGAGGAAGAATAAACAACCCTGGCTGTGGTTTCAGTCACAAGGAAAGAATAGCCATTATTTTAGAGAAATTTATTGTCCCAGCTTCATTCATATGAGGGGCCAATGTTTTGTGGTCTTGATCAGCTATGTTGTATATAAAAAAACAAATCTACTTTTGTTTCTTTTGGCCAAACATCTTTATCCTTATATTTGTAGAACGTCTTGCTAGACTGTGCACATGGGTGAGGAGAGGGCAGGAAGGTACTGTGAGCCTCCTGACTTGGGGACTGACTGAGCAGAAGATTGCTTCGATTGATCAAATTTCTGAACAAGAAGGAAACTTCCAGCCATGTATTCCACTTTGATTCCTGCCTGGGTAGTTAAAATTAATTCGACTTTTTCATCTATCAATACAGTTGGCTATTACCTTAGTGAGATTTAAGAATGTAGCCCCATATGCTCTCTCTGTCTCTCACTATCTCTGCATCTCTCTCTCTTTCTCTTTCTTTTTTTATTATTTAAATCACTTCTTGGCCAATCACTTAAGCATATTGCTAGCTAGCTCTTATATCTTTGGTTAACTCATTTCTATTAATCTGTGTATTGCCACATGGCTGTGGCTTACCAGGTAAAGTTTCATCCATCATCCGTCATCTGTCTCCTGTGGGGCTACATGGCTTCTCCTTGATTCTGCCCACTTTCTTCCTATATATCTCTTTCAGCCTGGCTATACTCCGTCAACCTATTGGCCAAAAGCAGCTTCTTTATTCATTAACCAATAAAAACAACACATACACAGGAGGACTTCCCACACCATTTCCCCTTTTCTGTTTAAATAAAAAGGAAGCTTTTAACTTTAGCATAGCAAAATTACATATAACAAAACAGGTATCAAGTAAGAATTACAGTTATAATACTTACATCTACTTTATCTTTTATCATAACTAAGGAAAACTATAACTATATATTCTTCAACTCCATCAAAGACTCTAGAACTACCCGGAACCTGCCTAATCTTGTCTCTCTCTTTCTTGTGTGTGCACATACTTGTTTATAAGTGCATGTGCGTACAGACACACATGTATGTGTATGTGCATGTAAGTGCAATGCATATAAAGGTCAGAGGTCAACTTCAGGTGTCAGTCTTCAAGCACTGTCTACTATTTTGGTTTGGGTTTTCATTGGATATGGGGTCTCTTGCTGGACTGCAGATCACTAAGCAGGGATGGCTGATTGGCCTGTAAGCCTCAGACATCTGCCTGTCTCTGACTCTGCAGGGCTGGGATTCCAAGCATGCACCACCATGTCCAGCCTTTCTGTGTGGGTTCTCAGTATCTAATTCTGGTCCTTGTGCCTGCTGGGTAAGCACTTGACTAACTAATCCATCTCCTCAGCACCTAGCCTAGATTTTATAGTCCGAGTTCATGTCTTTTTGATAACTATTCATTTCTAACAGAGTTATTGGATCATGATGAAATACCAGCCCTGAAATAGAATGCAAGAGGTGGTCTGAGGGTAGGAGGACCATGTCTTCTTTTTTTTTCATACATTGTTTTGTTTTATTTTTTCCATTCAAGAACATAATTAAAGAAATAAAATTTTTACCTTTCTTCCCCTTCTCCTGGTCCCCTCCCACTACCCCCCCCATTCTCCCTCCCCCTTCTTCCTTGAAAGAGGGCATGGTGCCCTGCCCTGTTGGAAGTCCAAGGCCCACCCCCATCCCTCCTGGCCTAGGAAGGAGTGCATTCAAAAAGACTCAGTTCTCAAAAAGATAATACATGCAGAAGAGATAGGTCCTGGTGTCATTGTTGATGGGTTCTCCATCTGCCAACTTTCACCGCCACATTCAGAGAGTCTGGTTTGATCATATGCTCATTCAGTCCCAGTCCAGGTGGATTGGTG
>PVIU01005782.1:0-109094 GCA_004026605.1 Ondatra zibethicus
AGAATACTACTCAGCGGTAAAAAACAAGGACATCTTGAAGTTTGCATGCAAATGGATGGAAATAGAAAACGCTATCCTGAGTGAGGTAACCCAAACCCAGAAAGATGATTATGGTATGTACTCACTCATTAGTGGACCCTAGCTATAAAATAAAGGTCACCAAACACTTAGCTCGCAAGCCCAGAGAAGCTGAATACCTCCATGATATTTTCTCACTTACATCTGTAATGTGTTTGGAGGAAACTGGAGGTGATTCTTAAGCTTTGTCCCTAGCCAGTCTCCTTAAAGCAGTTCTAGACCTTTGTCATATATCTTTCCCCATGAGAGCCTAGCCCTCTGCCAGACATTATGGCCACCCTGCCCATTTCATCTGAATGTGTGGACCAGGGGTGAGTGAAGAGAGGGTGTGGCACAGAGTAATCCAATCATTTGAAAATGTCCACCATATACTCCTCACTCTTGCTAAGTAATTGAGGACCAGAGAGTTGAAGTAAAGACCAGATATGGTGATAGAAGTCTTGTGTGGGACATCTGTGGGAAAGCCTGTGAAATATGTCATCAATAAAGGGAGGTGCAGAAGTAGAGTATGAAGGAGCCACCGTAAGTGGTTCCTGTGTAGTAGGCCTCATGATTAGAGATGTGCAGTTACTCCTAGGGGAACTTGGCCATTAGCATTGCTTTCTAGGTTCAGCCAGACCTTCTTCAGGTCTCTTCTTATTAACCTGTTCTCCTTTAGTACATTATGCCTACCCAGAGACATTGAATCTGAGGGGTTTTCCCAGGCAGGTAGTGTAGCTTCTCTGATTCACCAGCCAAGGATTCACCGCGAATTTCTATTTACCTAAAAGCACCTGTTGGTTACAGTAGGATCATGGAACCTTAGGAAAAGCGATAATTGAAAGTTGCAGTGGTCTCCTAAGCACGACTGAACTGTCCTGTCCTCCAGGTGAGGTCACCTGCAGAAGGCCTGCTCAAAAACAATGCATGTGTTCTACTGAGTGTGTATGCATTGGCCTTCCTCTCATTTACCACCTTTCCTGTGTTACAAAGTTCTTCATTCCTTCTTGCAAATACTCCCAACCCCATTGCTTTGTTTTCCATCTTTCACAGCTTTGTATAGCAACCCAAACTCTAAGTAAAACCACATCATCTAGTCTTCTTTTCTCATTTGAATAAGAATGCCTACTACCTGCTCAAAGGTTTTAATTCTTCCTCACCAGGGAGTGGCACCATTTGAGGGAATTAGGAGGTGTAGAGTAGGTGTGGCCTTGTTGGAGGAAGTGGTGGGGGCACGGGGTGAAACTGAGATTTCAGAAGCCCAAGATGAGTCTGAGTCTAGTGTCTCTCTTCCTGCTTCTACTTGTTCTGGATATAGAACGCTCAGCTCTTTCTTCAGAACCATGTCTGCCTGGATTTCATCATGCTTCCCACCAAACTGATAATGGACTAACCCTCTGAAACTGTAAGCCAGCCCCAATTATGTTTTCTTTTATGAGTTGCCATGGACATGGTGTCTCTTCACAGTGATAGAATACGGACAAAGGCATTTTCTTAGTATCTCTTATGAGCCATAGGCATCTGTGAGATCATGGTAACAATTTTAAACATACATCAAGTGTCAGTCACTACCTTCACTACCTCTAGTGCACACACTGCATGTCCTACAGAGCCTGAATTTGTATCTCTTTTAGTTTGTTCTGTCTTTAACAAGTTAGCTGAATACTCTCTTCCTTCCCTATATTAAATTGAGAAAATCAGAAGGTGCCCACATGCATTTTCCAGCCAAATCTCCCAGTCAATCAACATAAATTCTTTCCTCTTCATCCATCTGCACTAGTAATAGTAGATTTCTCCTCTTGCAAGGTTCCCTATCCAAGGTATTCTATCACAGACCTCTTCACTTTCTCAAGGCTTCTCTTTATGTTCTTTCCTTTTTTTCAACAAATTGGTCACATTTCATATAAACACAGTGCCTTCTATATCTTATAATAAAAATGAAGCCAATTTGTATAACACCAACCTTCTGTGACTTTAACTGGGGTTTTCATTCTGTTTCTGTCTCCAGCTCCTGGTGTAGGAGGTTTTTCTGTCTATGTGTTGCTTTCATTGGTTGAATAAAGAAACTGCCTTGGCCTTTTGATAGGGCAGCACTTAGGTATGCAGAGTAGACAGAACTGAATGCTGGGAAGAAGGGCAGACAGAGAGCCACCATGGAGCTGCCAGAGACAGACATGCTGAATCTTTCCCGGTAGGCCACTGCCACATGGTAATATACAGATTAACAGAAATGGGTTAAATCAAGATGTGAGAGTTAGCCAATAAGAGGCTAGAGATAATGGGCCAGGCAGTGATTTAATTAATCCAATTTCTGTGTAGGCTAGCTGGGTGGCTGGAACAAGCAGCACACTCCTCCAGCTACAAGCTCCTTCCCATCTTGTGATTTGTTTCTGTCTGATTTCCAGTGTTCTGCTAAGACTGGTCTTTATTGCTGCATCACTGAACTCTGTCCTCCCGATGCTCTACTCTTCCATTTCCTGACTCACTGGACACCATCCCCCATGTTTTCCTCCTCATACCTGGGTGGCGACTTCACAGTTCTCTCTCTAGGTTCTCCTTCACTTGGCAGTTGACTGCTACTGTCTTTTGATACTTCTGTATATTTTTCCAGTTTCCTATTTTTTTCCTTGATCCTGTTGCTGTAGTCCCACAACTCTAATTGACATAATCATTTTTTTCAGATTTTCTTTCAGTGTGGAACTCTGAGAGTTACAGCTCTAAACATCTTCAAGAACCTTATGTGTGGAACCAAACCCAGGAAACACTTTTCTAATATTTTTCTTGGAATTCTATTTTTTTTCTGTGAAAAAGAGAGTGGGGACATAGTCTTGATTATGACAACAGATGTGTTTATCACCTGCAAAGGCTTTTATCTGTATACTTTCATGAAAGAAAGAAGAGGATTGAAATTTATGTGTGTGGGTACATACATGAGTGCTCAGTTTATTACTTTAAAATAACTACAGGAAAAAATAACTACAGAAAAAATAGGATCTCACTAAATCAGAGAGAAGTTTTATCCAGTATGTTGAATTTCCCCCAAGATTATATTCAAACTGAAAATTCACTGGTCCACGTTGTTAAGGTCAGTTCTAGTCCCAGGCTCCAAGGCATTGCTACTGAGGAGCTGCTGTCCTGGCAGCCCTGGCTTAATAAGAAACTCCCACAAAGTAGAATACCTAGGTACTTTAGGTGCTGTGTAGAGTTCAAGTTACTGGCACCTGAAAGGACAGAACTGAATTCCTATAAGGGACAGGGAACAGCTGCATTGCATAAGCAGCATGGGAAGAGCTCCCATGGAATTTCCTAAGTAGTAGTTTAACCATCACGCAGCTGGGTAAGTGACTTACTCAATGGTGCCTGAAGACATCTGATAGCCACGTCCTTACTCTCTTTACAGAGCATGGATTGGCTACCGCTAGTTCACTCCCCAGATTCTCCCAAGGAACATCCCTAGCTGTAGAAGATGACCTTCAGTAAGCTATTTCTCCTCCAAAAATCTTAAGAGTTGTTTGACTTGATTTATTCTCCATACACATATGGAACATGGCACACAGAATCTGCTTGGGTGCCACACCGAAGATGAAGCTCATTAAGTAATATATGTGGAGCAGCAGGACTTTGTCAAATGGTCCAATCAGTATTTACCTTCAAATGAATTGAATGTTAAAGATATCATATTTTCTGGCTGTTTTGCTTATTAATTTTTGCATTAATCCATATGATAAAAGTCTGAATTTCATACTTACTAAAAACTATAAGTATAAATGGGATATATGTTCAAACATTTACTCAAAAAGCTAAGCATCATCATCTTTGTTTCAGAGTGTGTGTCTTGACTATGAAAGTAGGTTGCCAGCCCACTGATGGTTAAAACCAACTTTGCAAATGTTGTCCTGTATGTTGACTAGTAACATGGTTTTATCAAGACCACAGAGGTTGGTTAAACACATATTTAAATTTCATTCTAGAGGTGGACTGCTATTTTTCCACGCCACAGATAGCAGCTATATTTGATAATTTACTGTGATATCTCTTCCTCTCTCCCTTCCTCTTTCTCTCACACACCACTTGCTTATTATTTCCCCACAGATAACTATAGGACGGATTTTGCCGTCAAGATAGCTCATGCCTCCAGTAGCTCAGCAAGGCAGTTTGTGTGATGCCCGTGATTCCATTTGTCACAGAGCCTTTATGAGGAGACAGAAGATATGACTTCGCCTCGTTTTTCATTTCCTGTTATCTCTGTGATTTCAGTCTTCCGTTGCTCTGTTTTTCTGTACCTAAACTGGAGCCGACATTATCAGAACACCACCTGCTACCACCACTGCAGCTGGGGCAGTCAGTAGTTACACGGGGAGCATCTGGGAACTCTGTATGAGCCTTACCAAACTCAGTGCATGGCGATGTCCACAGATGCAGAGCAAAGCAAAGACACTCGGTGGAAAAATGAAAAAAGTCTTCTAGTGGAAGAACAATCCTGGGCTTATAAAGCAGTTCAAACACACTGACAGAGCATTTTCTCACCTATTATTCTTTGGGTCAGTAGCAGCCTACAAGGCAGCAGGACTCTTTTCAGCCACAGGGAGAGGATTTCTTATGCTTGGAAGTTGGAAATGCCTAGGCTGTGGGGTGGAGCTCAAGAATAAATTATGGCGTAGGGTGTGGAATGGGTGCTGAGGTCCTCTGGCTAAAGATGCAGAAAGAAAGGCAAAAGTTTGCAGCGCGGCAAGAAGGGCATGGTGAACTGAGGTGATTTAGAATTTTCAGAATGAAACAGGTAAGAGAACAGAAGGAGGTAAGCTTTGACACTCAGAGAATAAGAGACAAGATGACTCACCAAGGGACCGTGTGACAGGTCTTCAAAAAATCATGTGACCACTAACCTGGGGAGTATTTGAATGTGGCATTATTGATGTGTGTGTGTGTTTATGTACATACACACAGGCATGTGTGAACACATATGTGTGGCTACATATATATATATATGTATGTATGTGTGGTTATACATATGTGTGTGCATATGGGTATGTCTGTACAGATATGTATGGTTACATGTATGTAGATGCATGTGTATATGTAGAAGCAGGAGGTCAACATCAAGTATCTTCCTAACCACCTTCCCACCTTTAGTTTTTCATACAGTCTCTCACTGAACCTGAACCTTGGTATTTCAGCTAGGCTGCATAGCGGGTAAGTTCCAGGGCTCCACAGGTCTCCAGACATGAGGTTAGAGATGTGTGCCACCATGCCAGGCTCCTCCATGGAGCTGGTTATTCAACTCAGATCCTCATGCTTGCATGGCAAGCACTTTACCTAATGAGCCATCGCTCCAATCCCACCTTTGAGATTTTCTTGGAACTTCTGATAAATTTAACACTAAACTGTAGTGATTGAGAACTGAATTCTCTCAACTGTGAAGGACTGCAGACAATTTTATATGTTTCACAAGTTCCCAAATAAAACTGAATTCCATAGTGACAGAATGATTCCCTTTTCAATTCTCTTTCTGATCCTTCTAATGGCACAAAGGATAAATTCTCCATCTGGAAATGGACTACTTTACCATTTCTCTAACACTCGTTATTCTCTACTAGCAAGGAGATGTTTGCTAGAAGTTATAGCACATTCCTCAAAATTGGTTATACTTAGTTATACAATATCCAAAAGATAATTTCTGAGTTAAGAAGAGTGAACTGGTGACATATAAATGTGGACTGAGATTTTATCTATAGAGGGACAAAAAGACAGCAGATGATAAGACACAGGGAAAGGGTAAATGTATATATATATATATATATATATATATATATATATATATATATATATATATATATATATATATGAAAATGCCTGGCTACAAACTCTGACTTCATTTAGCCAGAATTTCAGCATTTTGATTATTAGGCTTCAGAATTGTCTCTCACTTTTTTTGGCTATTTTGCCTAAAATAATCATTCAGTTGAAGCGCACCTTGATTGGCAGGACAGTAAGTATACAACCCTTTGAGACCCACAACTTCATGCTGCTGCTGCTAGTCTCACTGATAATTTAGATGCACATAAAGAAATGAGCAGTTTAACAGGGGGTGGGACGGTCAGTATCCTTTACCTTTAGCAGTGGAAGCTGGCTTAAGCAGAGCAAGACATACAGATACATGACATAGAAATACATGGCCTTCTAACCTGGCCCCTCCGTATGCCTCCCAGTGCTGAGGGCCAGCAGAAAAAGAATAGGGAGGCCACAGACTATGCATTTGGTTAATGTTTTCCCAAAATGAAATGGAATCTTCTTTTTATTTCCTTTCTACTCACCTATTAACACCAGCAAATTGTATTCCCTACAATGAATTTGGCCATGTGAGTCTTTGCAGGCACAGTGAGGCCTTGTTGGGTTTAGCTATTGTTTCTGAACAGAGTATAAAAGGGACATAAAATGTAAGTGAATCAAGCCCTCAGCTAGCATTTAATTGATAAGAACTAGGGCTAATATTAGATAACAAATAAATGGTCTGTTGCACAGGCATTTAATTAAACACCAAATTAATGCAGTAATGACCTACTGGAACTAACAGCCAGGAATGCTTTGCTGCACTCCAGCATCTGGATGCTTTCACCTTCCAATTCCCCTCCTGCTCTGCTCTCCTACCTCCAGAGACAGAGATCATAAAAAAATATATCCACTCATCTCCTCTGTCTTCCAGTTCTCAAGCCCCAAATCATCATGTGCAATAACCTACTTTGCCCAAGAAAACTTGGTTATTTAGCCAACTCTCTCTCTTCTTGCCCATCATATGCCCCAACTGTCTGCCTTTGGGACCATTTGACGCCATCCTTGTAACCCTTGGCTGATTGCATCCTGCCTTGAAGATTAATTGCAGACAATTTTTCAAATGATGGTCTCAGGCAGAACAAGCAAAACCATGAAGATTCATTTGGGAATCGATATATGGTTTTGTCTGGTTCTATTGGGAGCCTAGGTCACACAGTAAAACACATAATGTGCAAAAGAGACTAGTATTTCTCACTCCTGTCTCCTCCTGGAAGTCTCAGACTGTCATCTGCCCAAATTGCCCAACTTGTGGGAATAGTCAAGCAATGTCTGATTTGATTTAAGACCCAATGCACAAGAAGAAACTTATACCGAAATGATTTGTGTAACCAAGAAGTCGAGGCTAGATAATCCAAAGACCTAGGGTAAAACTAAAGAGGACTGATCAAAGCAAAACAACAGAAACAAACAAACAAACAAAAAAAAACCCGACACAATAAAATGAGTCCTAATGGTATTCTGCTGTACTCATAGACCAGTGCCGTCCTAATCCAGTGATCATCAGAGAGGCTTCCTCTGGCAGCAGATGGGAACAGAGGCAGAGGCCCACAGCCAGACATTATGCATAAAAAGAGCCTAAATGGGAGGTCTCCGTCAAATCCCTCACCTCAGAGCTCAGGAAAAAGAAAGCAGAAAAACTGTAATATCAAGAGAAGATGGAGGATACCAGGAAAACATGACATTATGAATCAACTAAGCAAGGCTCATATAAGTTCACAGAGGCTGAAGCAGCAAGCACGTGGGCCTCTGCGAGTTTGGACCAGGTACTCTGTGTATATATTCTAGCTGTTAACTTAGTATTTTTATGGGGCTCCTGACTAGGAGAACAAGTGGATCTCTGACTCTTTTGCCTGCTCTTGGAACTCTTTTTCCTCTTGAGCTAGCATGTACAATTTTGATATAGTTTTTGCTTCATCTTATTATTTTTTATGTTGTCATTTGGTTGTTATCTCTTTGAAGCCTGTTCTTTTCAACTGAAAGACAGAAAGGGGAGGAGGGAAACTTATAATCAGGATTGCATGCGAAAAGAATCTATTTTTAATAAAAAGAGAAAGAAAAAAGGGGATATGGATGAATTTTCTAAAGTAGTTCTGCAGAACTTCAGAACTCCTCAGGACCAGTTTCCAGAGAGCTGAGGCAGAACATGGAAGTACACTCACCACAGCCCTTACACAGTTTTTCTCATGTGCAGGTAACATAAACAGATGCTCTTTCTAACAAACTGAGTTAGATCCCACATGGGTTAATAAGTGAAATACAACACTCCACTTTTATTTATATCTGTCTATGTATCTATTGGAAATGAGTGTGCACTCCTATTGTATATGAGATAATGATACGGGAGTAGATTTCAGGATGTTTTTATTTGCTTCCTTTTGAGACCATGGCTTAAAACCCATGGCCCCCATGCCACTCATCAGCATTCTGACTGCAGGGACTACATGCATGTATTAGCATAGCTGGCAAGAGTTAGATTACTCTTTCATACAGGATGCTCCTGTGTATTCTAGCACAATCTGCTTCTTATTTATCACACTGTATGTTCTGATAATACTTTCCCCAGTTCCAACTTCTGTCTCTTTATGGTGGTCTTTGTGACTTCATCTTCCCCAAGGTTTTCCTTATAAGAGTTCACACATAGAAGAACTTTCCTGTCTCTTGAAATAAAGAGACTGGAAGTCAGCAGTGACTTCCATGAACTCTCTCCTTTTGTAAAAACACTAAGGTGCTAATCCCTAATGTGGAATGTATTGAGAATTTTAAGTGACCATGGAGAATTTCATAGGTCTAAGTGATATCACTATCATCTCTTGATGTCACTATCCATACTGCTTTTCTGAATATAGGGTTAATTGTAAATGATTAGTAGGTTTCAATAATATCAGTCCCTGCATCTTTGGTACTCAAGGGAGATGCATGAGGTCTCAGCGACTAAAAAAATAAAAATAGTTGATCTCATTGAGTATTTTGCATATGTCACACACAGCTATAAATTTGGAGAAATTCTTTTTAAAACATAAAACATTTTTACATCATCTTTCTGAACATTTGCTCAAACCTTGTTTTCTTATCAATTCCTAGTGCTGCCAATAGCTTTTTTCTAAGATGCCTTTTCAAAGTGCCTAGTGTTAAGTTTCTTTAAGTTCCCAAATCATTCTGAATATCAATTGTTTTTCATGCTTACTCTTCTCACCTCTGTAAAATAACATGAGCAGATATTGCTGATCATTTTGAAATAAAGTTCTGAAGTTCAGGGAACATTAAAAATCTCACATCACTACAGAGCTGACACTAGAAAGAAAACTTGACTTTTAGCTCAAGGTGGTTTTTCATGATATCGCACAGTCATTTGTCCCAAAAGACTGCTGGAATAAACTCATTGGGCAAAGGCAATCATGTAATAAATTTCAAAAATAAATAAAGAGATATTAAATTGTTGCCTCTAATTTTTGCTCTCCAGTCATATGTTTTATCTCGGGATAGCAAATTGTTTACAAGCAATTATAGTAATTAAGCATAAATATACCCCAGTGAGGCAAATATTATTATCCACTTTTTAACAGATGGGAAAGCAGAAGTGAAGAGATCCATAATGACCTGCACAAGGCCAAACAAAGTGTCTGCAGCAATGCCGACAGGAAGAGCCCAGGTTTGCGAACATCTCAAAGTCGTCCATCAACCTCTGGATGACCTACTTTCATTCAAGAATCTTGACGTTCTACAGAAGGGAAATGGACATAAGAGATAAAAGTGGCTGGTGGCAGTGCCCGGGAGAGAGGCATCAGATGGAGCAGCCACTAGGAAGAGGTTCTATAAGAGACTGTATTTGACATAACTCATTACCTTCCAGGCATTGAGACAAGGCTGTCATTTAGCAATGGGGGTAACTATCAGAGTTCTTTTCCTGTTACTGTGTTAAATGCCCTTCATGCATTAATTCAACTTAATTAAGAAAGGGTTTGTTTTTGGTTCACAGTTCTAGGTTGAATCCATTCTGGCCAGGAAGTCATGGTAGTAACTGTGAGGCAGCAAGTCAAGTTACATCTGCTTTTACAAAAAGAAAGCTATGAATGCATTCATGCTAGTACTCTGCTCACTGTCTCTAGTTGATATTCCAGGACCTCTTGTTTCAGGAGTGTTCTAGCCTATAGTTGAAATGGGGCTTCTAACATCAATTAAAGTAAACAAGACCGTTTCCTACAGGCATGCTTAGATCGGTTCCATGTCCCGGCACATTGACAACACAGACCCCTCCACCTAGCAATAAAAGAAGTCACATATAGCACATAAAAGAATAACTGTAGGAAATAAGGAGGCCCTGGGTTTTAATCTCAGCTCTGTGTCTTCAGAATGAGCCTAAGCCTATACAAAAATGATCCTTGGAACCACCAAACGGGACAATGTGCTCATGAGGGATTTGGAACCTATCAGTCAAATGCATAGTTTCATTAATATTAGGAAAAATATTACATCTGAGGATATTAGAGAAAGGTAAGAACACTAACTTCCTGGGGTGTGCCTTTCTGCCTGTTAACATACTTGACAGACAGTTTGAATTCAAGCAGAAAGTTGAAAACCAAATAGAGTAAGATATGACTGAAGCGGTGGTATTGAGTAATGAACCAGGCCCGGGATGAGAGGTCAGTGGAAACGTCTTCTGCTCTACCGCTGGAATCCAAAGCAGTGCAGTCCAGAAAATTCTTCTTTGATTTTTCTGTTGAAACATTTGCGGGATGATTTTGTCTCTGCTTGTCTTCATTTGTCATTATACTACGGACACAGCATGAAATAAAATAGAGGGAACTGGAAAACCTTCCTCAGACAGCTTTGGAAAGTTGTATTTATAAGACAGAAAAAGTATCCATACACTCATTTATTTTCTTAATGATATCTTATTTCAATTTATGTCTATGTGTCTGAGTGTACCCTACACATGTATGGGTATCCAAGGAAGAGGATGTTTTATTCCATTGAGCTGGAGTTACGGGCAGCGTAAGCAGCCTGATGTAAGTGCTGTAAACTGAATAATAGTCTTCTGTAAGAACAGAAAGTACTCTGAAATGCTGAGCCATCTCTCCAGCCCCCTTTCACTCATTTCTGCATATAATTATAACATTCAGTGTTTAAATGAAAATGTAAATAGTAACTGCATTTTAACAAGAAAGGAGATATGAGAGGGGGAGAGACGGAGGCATAGAGACAAGGACTGAGACAGAAATAACATTCTTCTATGAAAGCAACTGGCCAGCACAGACCCATCTTTCACCTTAGAGAGGCAGCTGAGTTTGTGTATTTGTGGCTTCCAGTTTCTGCAGAAGATATAAGAAAATGTTAAGATGACATGTACCAATAAAATATTATATGGACCTAGCAGATTATATTTTAAAAATATATATGTATATACAAATAGACACATGCCTGCAATAAAAACAAAAAAAGAGGCTATGAATTTGAAAGAAAACAAGGAGAAGAGTTTAAAGGGAGGAAAAGGAAGGGAGACATGTTGTAATTATATTATAATCTCGAAAATAATAAATAAACTGAATAGTGGTGGTACATGCCTTTAATCCCAGTACTTGGAAGGCAGAGGCAGAAGGATTTGTATGACCTTGAAGCCAGCCTGGTCTACAGAGTGAGTTCCAGGAGAGCCAGGGCTACACAGAGAAACCCTGTTTCAAAAAAACACAAATAATAAATAGATAAATGAATGAATGAAAGAAAAGAAGTAAGGAAGGAAAGAAGGCAAGAAAGAAAGAAAGAAAGAAAGAAAGAAAGAAAGAAAGAAAGAAAGAAAGAAAGAAAGAAAGAAAGGAAGGAAGAAAGAAAGGAAGGAAGGAAGAGAGAGGGAGGCATTGTATATACCCTCTAAGAGAACTCTATCCAAAAACATTTCAACCTGCATTGAAACAGGGCTGCAATGTCAGTAATAGTAATGAAATAATATTGGTTGGTTCCAACAGATTGTCCAAATACGTTGAGGAAAATAAACTTAAGTATGGTTGGAATAAACAATTTAAGTATGGTGACACTGGGGACACCAAAAATCACATTTCTATGGCTTACTCCAACCATTATGGAGTAATATTTTTATATATTACTCAAACTGTTAACTGATATGCAAGTAAGAAAAAGAACAGGAAGAGAAACAGATTTAGGTCTGGAGGCTAGCCTCAATTAAAAACATACCCAGCCATCAATGAATCCTTAGGTGTTGAAGGGAAATTGTCTCAAAGATAAAAATTTGAGCAAATAGGGAAAATTAAGAAAAACAGAATATTAGAAACTGATTCTGATCCTGATTCTTCACTTTCTATTATTTTTGGCATGTAGCTATGTTTCTTTTAATTAAGGAGGGTGTATAACCTAGAATAAAGTGAATGGGCAAAATTATGTGTACAGGATGGAAAATATCCACACACCTATTTCTGCAGAAAGATGTTAAAGCATTGTGAATTCTTCTAGATTTACATAGAACTATATTATAATGAGAAAGCAAGAGAACAGGGTGGTACTGAGATAGAAGACAAAGACAGCAAGGGACACTGAGGGACTGAGACAGAAATAGATCAAGGCAAAGAAAAATGAGGAACAGTGCTGTAGTGATCAAGTAGCTGGCCGACATTAACATCTACTTAAGCCTTATTTTTTGCTCTGTTTAAATCAGGTTGGTAATTTTGAAAACTTTAATGTTTAAGATGTGGAAGTCCCCAGTCCTTCTCTTTGATTGTGCAGCCTTCCACTTCATAGGTGATGTGAAGCTAGCATTGGCCCTTTGAACATTAAAACTCAGGATTCTGGATTTTGGTTGATTGATTTCCACATCCTGCAAAACAAATCACTTCTGAGTACAAATATTTCTCTACAAGACACTAGAACTAGATGGGTATCAGGGCTTCTTTCACCATTAAACACAAGTAGCTGGTGAGTAATAGCATCATGGCTTTCGACCGTACCAGAGACGAGCACTCTCCATCAGAGACAACCACAAATCCCAGTGGTCAAATGAGCTATGCCAAGTTCCAGTCAATACACACACTTCAACAGTGTGAACATACATTCCTCTTCTGAGGAATCAAAAATCTGTTCCTCACAAAAGAGAATGTCTGCTACTTTCTGAGCTGGAGTTGCCAGACTTTTAGTATGACATCTAAGCAGAGCCCCTTCTGGATTTTTTTCAAGACCAGGTTCCAGGTCCTCACCACTGGATTAGATTTTCCTGGCTCATGGATTTTCAGTCTCTGAAGACAAGACTACTACACTGTGACACGACTGATTTTCTAAACAAGTTGGTCCCCTGCCACACCCCACCACAGTCTTCCACTTTGGCATCTGGAAGTTCCAGAGGTTTAGTACAAATAATTATGAGGATTTAAATTATTTAATTCAAAGACAATTGCCATGTCTTTGCTGTTTAATATCTTAAATTTTCTTTATATTTCCTTTGCCCTCAACAATGAAGCTATGGCTTTGGAGAACTTAAAATTAACTTTTTACTGGGAAACGAGTGAAGATGACTTTCTTATCATTTCTTTTGTTAATAGGTTTATGGGGGAGTTAGTTTCTTTTTTCATATTTGTTCCTTAATACACCCTGTCTCCATCTTTAACACATAAATGTCAAGAGTATTTAAGAGTCTAGTATCTTTCCAGTCTCTGTAGTTCTTCTAGCCAGAGGATCTCTTCATTCTGATCTGACTCTGGTGGAGGAAATTCAAGATAGTCTTCAGTAGTTACTCAACCAACTAGACAATTTGGGAACAATGCCCCCCATTTATCACATAGTAGTACTTCTTCAGAGGACATGTAATTCTGGTCATGAGTCCATTGAGCCTAGGAGGATGGATGTGTGTGTGAGTGTGTGTGTGTGTGTGTGTGTGTGTGTGTGTATTTATGGTAACTGATGTCAAGATTGACATGTTGAGGCACAAATATACAGCAAAGTCACTGGTGACCTTGGTAACATGACTCTTGCTCTTATGCCCTTCACTGCTTATTGGCAAAGATTTACTGGGTAATGGGTCTCTCTCTCTCTCTCTCTCTCTCTCTCTCTCTCTCTCTCTCTCTCTCTTTCTCTCTCTCCCAATCTGGCTCCTGCCTACTCTGCTATCAGTTTGAGGTCCTCTGGCCTTCTACATTGTAAAACATTTGCACCTTACAATCCACATCTCCTTAAACATCCACCCCCACACTCACCATGGTGTTTCTCATATCCCTGCTGTGCTGAATTATACATTCTAAGATTGAATCGTACACTGTATGCTAGGTTTGTTCTGCCTGCATAGCAATGGCAGGGGAGTATGCGGCACTTGGAATGTCTCCTGATTTCTAGCTCATTAGTGAACAGAGAAGGTGCAGTGCTCTGAGTTTTGCATTGGGCAATACTAAAAGCCTTTTTTAATTTCACAAGGTGGAAGTACTGGAATCATCTAGATTAAAAATGAAAGTAAATTTTAATTGATTTTATGATGAAGTTTTGTGGGTATCTATGTGGTATGTATATGCACATACTTGTGTTTGTATGCAAGCACTGCACATATCTGTCTGGGCATGGGGAAGCCAAAAATGGACATAACATGTCTTTCTTTGTAACTCTACTTGTTTTCTGAGACAGAGTCTCTCATTTAATTTTAAACTTGCAATTAGGGAAGGAAGCCTGGCCAGCAAACCACAGGGATAAAAGTCTCTGACAGTACAGGCATAGTAGCACATGTGTATATTACCACATTCTCAGTCTTTCTGATTTGGGTGCGAGGGATCTGAACTCATGTTACTATGTTTGCATAGTGAGCAGCATATTGATCATGGCAGCCAAAAGTAAACTCTTAGTAGAAAGCTTCCTGAATATAAAAATAAAATTAAGATTTCTCAGCTCAGGTTTCATAAAGTTACACTCAAATTGGAAGAACATTTTATTTATATATATATATATATATATGATCAATGTCCTTCAGTAAGCAAACTGCAGGACAAAAAACCAAAACCCATGACACTAAACTTTTCAAAATAGAAATGGTAATACATACCTGTACTCTCCACGCTTAAGCAGTAGAAGGTAGAGGATTGAGCGCTGGAGGATAAACCTGGCTACAGTAGTGAAACAAACAACACACACTAAAAAATAAACCATCAACAACCAAACGACAACAAAAACACTTGAAGTCTGGATGAGATCTAATTTCCCATCATTGTCTCATTTTATAATACTGAGCATCCAGTCCCACATTGACCACACAGAAAAGATATAAATGGGTTACAGACATTATAAGATGTAATAATGTGATCATAACAGACATAATCTTTGATTATTTATTTATCTATTTACTTTGGTTGTGGGAGGTTTGAAAAGTTTGAGGCAAGATTAATTCTCACTAAATGAGAAACTCAGTTTGTAACATGGGGAATGTGGAGACAGCTGGAGTGGCATGGTTTACTTCCTGCAGGCTGCTGGCACGTGGTGAAAGTGATCAGATTTCCACTTTGTCCAGCTTTAGCCATACAGTTTACTTTCCCAGTGGCACATGGTATCATGCAAGCACCAACCACAGGTTCGTCAGTTGATATCTGCTGCAGTGAGCCTCTCAGAACTGGGCAGTGTCAGCATAGCAGATCACAGATGAGGAATTGCTGATGACTTCCATCCTTTGTAGATTCTCCCTACCCCCGTATGACTTAACTTATTTTCCAAGCAGTAAAGCACCTGCAATACGTAAACTGCACCAGCAGCTGAGTTCTAGTCCAGTATTTCCACTGTTGTTCACACATTCCATCCTTTAGCTCCCTGTACTTCCAAGATAAGATTAAACAAATACCCTTCTGTTTGCAGACATTGAAAGACAATCGATGAACTTTTATTCTCCATCAGTTGGAAAGTTTCAAATCAGGCAGACCCCTCCATGGTCTAATAAAATCTAAATTTAACTAAATAAAAGACACTGAAATTATCTGCAAATACTGGTTCCTAATAACCTTTAACCATGATAAGAAAAAAATAAGAACTGAGTATAGATCTGGTGAAATTGAGTATCTGTGATAGGGTTGTCAAGGTCTAAACCCTGTCTCCGGTTCCTACATTCTTATCCCATGAGAGAATAGACCAGAAAATGACATCTGGAAGAATCTGTACTATAACTCAGTATCTAAAGATGAAATTGCCTTTGTTTTCGACATTTCCTTTTATGCCCAAAGAATCCTTTAAAATATCATGTCTTACCTGAAGACAGACATTTATAATTATTTTCTTCCAATATTCTGTCATTCCCTGCTTTCCGTGATCTATGGGGAATTTTTCATCTCTGCACTTTAAGATTCCTCTGCCATACTCACTAGAAAAATGTTCTTGAACTTGTCCATAACTATTTTTAATTTGTCAGATCTTCATCAGTCAGTTCAAAGAAGCAGAAAATGTCATCTGCCTCATCTGTCACTTTGTGTGTATGTGAGAGAGTGTGTATATGTTCGTATGTGTGCATGTGTGCGTGTGTGTGTATGTGTGTGTGTGTGTTAATTTATTTATCCGAATCACTGCCCCTGACATCCCTGAGCCTGGTGCAGGTCTGAATCTTCCCCATCTCCTAATTCATTTCAGTCACTCCCCGAGTGTGCTGGAGCTGAATTTCTTAGGTAGACTCATCTGAAAAGACACCATGCTCTAGTAATTCCATAAGCAATTATCATCCTAATAGCTTGCAAATTCTGGTTTGTATATTCAGTGCTAGTCTAGTGCCAGACAGAGGTCCATTTCCCAGCTAAGCCCTTGACTCCTTCCTTTCAGAAGCCTTCCCAAGGGAAGCTTGTTTGGCTCTTGTAAGAGGCCTGGAAATAGATGGGGTAGCCTGCTTTGACCCGATTTGCTGCCCTCAGGATAAATCTTCATGGCTCAGCAGAGCAAAAGAAGCATTTGATTCTTTTTGGCTACCATCAAGAATACTTTAGCAAAAAGTGAAACTACTGGTTTCTTATTCTTGGAGTATGATGTTAAGTCCACCATTGCTAGCACAGCAGAGTCTAATACAATTATTTATTATACTTAGAGTGTTATTTCAGCTATTTTGCACACTTGCAGATGATGTTATGGACTAGAGGAAATACATAAGCATAAAAAGTCACTTCTAAGGTGAATAATATAGGTAATAGATACAACAGGATTCTAGAGAAGAAATAGGACAGCAGAAAAAGACACCAAGACCTATACAGTCAGGAGGAACTAAAGGTAAGGTACTGGAGCGTGGGAGAATAGCCTGAGTCAGGATAGGTATGATCTGTGCTGGAAACAGATCACAGGCCATGCCATATGGAAGACTTACAGCAGAGAACCCTAAAGGTCTCTGCAGTCAGGTCATGGAAGATTATTATTATTATTACTATTATTATTGATGTTGTTGTTATTGTTATTATATCCATTCTTAATGTTTGAAATTGAAATAGAACTATTTCCTTCTTTTCTTCTTTCAGCCCTCTCTAGTTACCCTTCTTCAAATTCTTCCCATGTTCCACCCACTCCTAAGTTGGTAGCCTCTTTCTCTTCATTATTGTTATATAGATACAGACACATATTTAGGTGTGTATAAGTATGTTTATGCACACACATATGCATAACCACAATTTGCAGGGTCCATTTTGTTGTTTGTGTGTATATGGTTTCAAGGATGATCACTTTGCATTGAACAACCAATTAAGGGACTCATTCCTAATTTACCTTCTTCCAACAGTCATTTGTTGCCTATAGCTCTTTTTCTAGTGGTTAGACTCTGAAATTATTTTTCTACTTTCACACTGACATATTTTTTGATATTGCTATTGGGGTGGAGTTCTTGTTTATGCAGTCATTTCTAAAGGAGAAATTTTATAGCTGACTTCCTAGTATTTTGGCTCTAATAATCTTCCCATCTTCTCTTCCATGATACTCCCTGAGTCATAGTTGTGATGTAGAAGTATCTATCCAGCTGAACTCCCTATGATTAGTCAATCTCTGTATTGTACCCAGTTGTGGTTTTCTGTGAAGTTCTCCATTTGCTCTAAAGAGAGGCTTTTTGGTTAGGTGTTACACTTATCTGTGGGTATAAGATTTAAAATGTAGTAAGGAATTATGCTGGTCTGGCAAAGTGGTGGCACTAGATTCTTTCCTAAGATCCATGACCTCCCTGGCTCTTGGAAGCTGGCTAGGTTTACAGTATCAGGCATGATTTCTTTCCTCTTGATTGGGTTTTAAGCATATTTAGAGTGTAAATGGTTACCCGTGACATTTGAGTGTCATTCATCACAGCTTTATGTGTAAGATTTTTAAATTGCACTGTGAACTTCCACTTTAAGTAGAAGAAAGTGAAAGTCATAGCCATGCAAGTCCCTTTTCCTGAGATTATGATTTTCTTGGTATGAAAGTCTCAATTATCAGATGGTTAGGTTTCATTGGCCCAGCAAAGAATTCCCATGCCCATACAACCCATAATTTCTTTGGCTCAAACAACAGGAATATAATTCCACAGCTCTGAGATCTGGAAGGCTGACATAAAGAAGCTGATGAGGTTAGGTGGCTCTGATATCTCTCCCCTTGGTTTGCAGCTGATGATGTCTGGCTGCCTCACACATGGACTCCTTCTTCGTGACTATCTCCAACTGTGTTTGCTCCTGGTTCTCCCAGGATATCAGTTATACTAGATGGTGCCACAGCCTCATTCTAGCAAAATTACCTATGTAAGAGTTATTGTCTAAACACACAGACAGCCCAAATGTTGATATTTAAAATTTTAAATGAGATTTTATGAAGGGGGGTTAGAATTCAGTCCACAAAATAGGACTAGTATTCTATGGTAGAATGGGCTTCAAAATCTATGTAAGAGTGAATATCTTGGGGGATTACCTGATAGTTTCCCCCATTGCACTCAGCGCTTCTGAGCATGAGGTCACTCAGAGCTAATGTCAAGGCTTAGCACCCTGTGCTTCTAAATGCCCCCACTTGCTTTCCTGGCACCGTCCAACAAAAGGAAAATACAAGCAAGTGCCTATCTCTTCCACAGTATGCGAGTTGCACATAGCATTTTCCTTAGGGGTTTTTGTGTACTTCATCTTAACCAAATTTCTCTTGAGAACAATGGAAACAAAAGAGTGAGATTTGATCTGTGTCCCACGGATGACTCTAGAATCAAAACATGATGCTAGATGAAAATACTTGGGAAAATGCACAATAAGGAACACAATATCTTTCTCAGCAGCTTAAGGATAAAATGAGGTCACATTAATATTAATGATAAGATTTTCCCTGGCATACAGCCACACCTGTAGAGCTGTGGATTCTTACACACATACTCCACCTTTCCGGCCCGTCTGACACTCCAAGGTCTTTGAAAATCTCTCTGTTAATTTTGGACAGTTCCAGAATGAGTCTCACCCTGATTTTCTTCAGGAAAAAAAATGTACATCGGTCCTTTCTTTCTAAGGTCCCAATAGAAGGTCGCTGGCTTGACATTTGGAGGCACTGTCTCTTGACCGCCACAGCAGAAGAATTTCTTGGGAGAGTTCTGCTTCCAGGCTACCTTGCCTTCTACTGACCAATCCCTTCCATGCTTGACCAGGCTGTGCCTTGACACCAAGAAAGAATATCCTCTCTCCTGATCAGTCTGCTTTGCTCAGTACACAGACTGAAAGGCAGTGCTGCTGTTCTCTAGGGTCCCATGCAGCTCTTACAAATGTGGCCCCTGAAACTTGAGGAATCAATGTACTCTACTCTGCCCCCTTCAGACTTAGTACTCAGATCTTCAGTTAGAACAACTCATGGAATAGATGGCTACATAAAAGAGTATAAATTCTAATCAGGAGGCTGTGCCCTTGTATAACCAAAGGTTGTTATTTCCTACCTGATTTCCACAGTTGTTGCACAAATTTACACTCCCACCAGGAATGGAGGAGTGTTCCCCTTACTCTGCATCCTCTCCAGCATAAGCTATCACCAGTGTTTTTTGATCTTAGCCACTCTGACTGGTGTAAGATGGTATCTCACCATTGTTTTGATTTCCATTTCTCTGATGGCTAAGGATGTTGAGCAATTCCTTAAGTGTCTTTCAGCCATTTGAGATTCTTCTATTGAAAATTCTCTGTTTAGTTCTGTACCCCATTTTAATGGGTTTATTTGGAATTTTGATGTCTCAATTCTTGAGTTATTTATATATTTTGGAGATCAGTCCTCTGTTTAATGTGGGGTTGGTGAAGATCTTTTCCCATTCTGAAGGCTACCTTTTTGTCTTATTGACTGTGTCCTTTGCTTTACAGAAGCTTCTCAGTTTCAGGAGGTCCTATTTATTTATTATTCCTTTTAGTGTCTATGCTACTGGTGTTATATTTAGGAAGTGATTTCCTGTGCCCATGCTTTGAAAGCTATTTCTCACTTTCTCTTCTATCAGATTCAGTGTGATCAGATTTATATTGCGGTCTTTGATCCATTTGAACTTGTTTTGTGCTTGGGTTAGATATGGATCTATTTTCATTCTTTTACATGTTGATATCCAGTTATGCTAACACCATTTGCTGAAGATGTTTTCTTTTTTCCATTGTATAATTTTAGCTGGTTTGTCAAAAATCAGGTGTTCATAGGTGTGTGGATTAATATCTGGGTCTTCTATTCGATTCCATTGGTCAACTTCTGTTTTTATCCCAATACCAAGCTGTTTTCATTACTGTAGCTCTATAATAGAGCTTGATGCAGGGATGGTGATGCGAGCAGAAGTTCTTTTATTGTACAGAATTGTTTTGGCTATCCTGGGTTTTTGTTTTGTTTTGTTTTGTTTTTCCATATGAAGTTGATTATTGTTCTTCAAAGATCTGTTAAGAATGGTGTTGGGATATTGATGGGCATTGCATTGAATCTATAGATTGCTTTTGGTAGGATTGCCATTTCCATTGTGTTGATCCTACCTATCCAAGAAATGCTATAGTTTAGAATGCTATAGTTTTTGTCTTTCCTTGATTTCTCTAAAAGACGAATAGGCATTCCTGCAGCAGGATGGTGTTTATGGTGGAGCTTGTGGTATGTGTCAATGTAAAATATTTAACTGTAGCAGCACAGAGCATAAAGCTCAGGTACCAGTGCTGTGAGACAATTGCATGTTGCCTAATGTGTTCTATGATATTAACTCCAAAACAGGCAAAAGTCACCATCAATCACTTGAAAATGAGAAAGAAATTGTTGTGCCCAGATCATGGAGACCCCAAGAAGACGACCAAAGACACAGACTCAGCAAAATACAAAAGCAAGGTTTACTTGCACAGTTCAAGCCAAGGCAGGGACCTCATCTTGCACACCAATGTAGTGGGGGCCAGAGGAGGTGCCCCACCATTCTTAGCAGGGTTTATAAAAGCAAAAGACCACAAATCTACAGTTATTGGCATAAGGGATATGGGAAGCTTTCTGATTGGCTCCCGTCTAAGGGACTTTTCACTTTGCTGATATCTATCTTGAGCAGCTGGGTTACAACCTCCTGATTGGTTGCCCCTGGACTGAGTCCCCTTTTTGGTTTGGCCACAGTCCCAGATGGTTGTACTTTCTGTTTCCTCACACTGAATCTCACCCTTCTGGGAAATGGAAACTTAAATGCCTCGGGGCCTATCACAAAATGGAGTTGAATTTGTCCCTTCAAAAAGCTTAAAAATTCTAACAATTTTAATATGTAAATAGTAAATTTCAATGATCTTTCAGAGCAACAAGGAAAGAGAGGAGCAGTCATAATAATAAGTTCTAAAGGTAAAAAGCATTGCCCAAACCTTTCACCACTTGAATGTGTGTTGTGGATGCTGTCCTTACAAACATGGTAGGTAATTGCTTTTGACAAAGTCTTGAAAGCAATTGGTCTGAATTCTTTCAACAAGCTGGGCTTAGTTAGATGGGAATATTTTTAAATGCACAAGGAGAAAGAAGACAGAAAAGGGAGAAAAGATAATAAGGAAAAAGGAAAAGTAGAAAAGGGAGCCTGTTCCTAGGATAAAAAATGAAAAATAAAACATACACTCAAAATTACAAAATCTATTCAGACTTTATACTATTCTAGAGGTTGAGGAAAGAGAATTGCTACAAGTTCAAAGCCAGCCAGAGCAACACAGTGAGTACTAGGCCAGTCTGAGCTACCAAGTAAGAGTAATTCAAAACTCAAATGAAGAGACATGAAGATGATTCAGCAAACATAAGCACTTACCATGCAAGCCTGGAGGCCTGAACTTCAATGCCAAACACAAACAAGGATAGACCTGAATCCCAAAGATGTCTCTGACCTCCAACAGGTGCCATGACAAGAATATACCTGCACATACACACATGCTACCACCACCACCAACACCATCATTATCATAGTATATAAAAATTTAAACGAATAGATATATATCCACACACATTTATAAAACTCATTTTTCTACTAGAAAAATGTAGAAAAAACTGTGGAGAATTAATTGAAGATTTCTCTGCATTTATCATTAACTATGCACATCTAAGAAAAATATATTCATTCTATCTCATCAAAATTCAAAACTTCTCTTCAAAAGATACAATTAAGAAAATGAAAAGGCAAACTGGGACAAAGCTCTTCCACAAATTTGGAGAAAATATTTGAACTTATTTAATAAAGGGTTTGAATTCTCACTCACATAAAAAGGCAATATGAAAGTGGGTAGGGAACTTATGGGCTATCTAGATGGAGCTGCAGAAGTAAATGGAAATGGATGTTCTCAAAAATACATTGTATTCATTACTGAAATTCTCAAAGAATAAAAAGTACAAAAACAACTTTCAAAGTTCATTAGCAAAAAATATAACAAACAGAAAAGACAAGTGACTCAATAAATATTAACACCAAATAAAACAAAAGGTTAATTATTACAGAACAGATGACTCAGTGGTTAAGAGCACTTACTGGGCTTACAGAGGACATGAATATGATTCAGGACCCTTGTCCAATGGCTCACAAACACGGGTAAATTTCTACCCTAGGAAGTAAAGCATTCATGTATATGTGCAGAGAAGTGCACATGTACACAAACACACACTCACGTTATAAAAAAAGTAAAATAAATATTTAAAAATTAAAATGTGTACCAACAGCAAAAATGACCACAAAAAGAGTTTCAGTGTCACCAGTCATTAACAAATACAAATTGAAACAATAATGAAACATCATTAAACCCTCTTAGAAATCATTCCAAGCAGCAATAATGGTGGGAAAGGATATAATTTGTAACTGTTTATATTTTCAAAAAAGATACAAACTTTTGTCTATTTCCTAAATGGTGAGATATGCACTATCTTCCCTCCTCATTCAGTATCTCAGTTCTTACCCCCAAGGAAAATGAGCAGAAGTGTGTGTAGAAACACTTGCACATGAGTGCTCACTGTGGTTTTATTTGCGATAACCAACATCTGGAAATGACTCAAATCCACATGGATAGGGCAGTGTGTAAACAAGTTCTGCATACAGACTTGCTCTTTAATAAAAGGAACAAATAATTTGCACCCACCATGCTGAAGCTTGAGATAATTAGAGTGAAAGACACATACAAGAGCAGACATTATGTACCTCACTTATAAAACTTCTAGAAAATACAAACTAATCAATAATGACTAACAGAAAATTAGTGGTTGCCTAGTAACATAAGAGGTACTCAAAAGAGTGTTTGAAAAAGTCCATAGAGGATATGGAGAAACATGAAGAATGATGGACACTTTCCTGACTTTGATGGTGGTGCTCACTCATTTAAAAATCTTATCATATTGAACACTTCCTATACATGCAACTTACCTTGTGCTGATTATATCCTAGGTGAAAAGGTTCAAAAAGGAAAAAGGATATTAATAGGAATACTGCCTATGAAAGTAAAATTCTATGCACTGGAAATAGCAATCAACATCACATGAGTTATTAATCAGTTAGCATACACCAATGAAAATGAAAAACCCTATAACGATAAGAATGTTGATGGAACATTGTGACACACTTGTTAAATATCATATCATAGAAATTTAAACAATATTGTTGCCATTGTAGAGATTAAAATAGAGGTAATTATATAGCATTTTTAGGAATATCCATAACAACTGTCAGTCATTGAGAACAAAATGAAGGTGAAGTAACTACAGCATACAGATTCACAGCTGGGATGGAAGCAAGAAAGGCACAGTGTAACAGCCTACAAATAATGACAAATAATGACATGCAGACAATATTAATCATGAAATCCTGGCCTTAGCTTAGGCTTTTTTCCCAACTAGCTCTTATAACTTAACTAACCTGTCCCTACTAATCTACATTCTGCCACATGACTCAGTTACTCTTGTTCTGTACCATAGTATGTCCTGCTTCTTCAGAGTCTCACTCTTGTCCCGACTCTCTTATGCCCAGTGGTCTCTCTCTTCCCAGAAGTTCCACCTATCCTCTCCTGCCCAGCTATTGACCATTCAGCTCTTTATTAAACCAGTCACAGAGACACATCTTCAAACAGTGTAAACAAATATTCCACTGTAGTGGGGGGCTGTTGGTTTGTTCCAGACACCCAGAACTGAAGTAATCACACAGAAACTGTTTTAATTAAATCATTGTTTGGCCCATTAGCTTTAGCTTCTTATTGGCTAACACTTACATATTAATTTAACCCATATCTATTAATCTGTGTATTGCCATGTGGCAGTGGCTTACTGGGTAAAGTTCCAGCATCCATCTCTGGTGGGGCTACATGGCTTCTCCCTGACTCTGCCCTTCTTTCTCCCAGCATTCAGTTTAGTTTTCCCCACCTAGCTAAGATCTGCCCTGCTATAGGTCCAAAGAAGTTTCTTTATTTATTAATGGTAATCACAGCATACAGAGGGGACTCCCACATCATTCTGAAAGATTACACAGTTTTCAAAATATAATTGTTATGTTTCACTTCCTAACTAGGTAGTAGCCAACATGATATTCCTAGTTTCACCATTCTTTGAGGTGTAGATAGTTTGGTAAATATTCATTTTTAACTAATCAAAGATTCGTGAAAGATTTTAAGTCAGAGCAGGTACTTCTATGAGGCTGAGACTATCAGATGGATAACAAAGCATGGCTCTGTATATACCATCTAGAAATTGTACCCAGAATGTAAAATTTAGAGGTTAGAAGTAGCAAGATGGAAAATAAGTAAGCACAGAGAAGCTGCTGTGGCTACCTCTTATCTGTGAGACTAGACTTCAAGATAGGAAGTATCATTAACAATGTGATGTAGAACTTATGCCTCACACTGTGAGCTGAACCAAAACCCATGGCTGACTTGGTCATATGCCCTGTGGAAGAACCAACAGTATTTGGATAAAAGAAAACAGTATTAAACTGACTCCTAATGATTTAGCTTTATATAGGTATATTAGTATATCTCTCAGCCCTCATCAGAGAAACTTATGTCAGCATGAGATAGTGATTATTATGGAGACCCACTACTAAACACAGAGTACAAGAGAGCTCAGCTCTAAATAGGGCACCTAGTTCATATCTCCTCCACCAAAGGCTCAAGAATCAAGGAAGAGTGATTAGAAGATTTTAAGAGTCAGGGGAAAAGGCATTTGCAGCAAATGGTGTTTTCCAGACAGGACATTGCTATTGTACACATGAACTCAAAGTTCAGAACTGTGATGGTATGCATAATACCTGCACAAGAGCAAGCCAGAAAATGTTCCAGCATGGAGGAGAGGCTTATTAAATCCCAATATTAGCTGAGAAACCATTGATAACTGATGGCTATTGAGTGAGGGAAAGTCAATGTTCATCAAGGAAGCCACTCCTCAGAGGCTACCCATGCCCAGGAAATGCCCTTACACATATCCAGATATTGGCAGGATTAAGTAGAGTTATGAAAGGAGTACAAGCAGTTGGGAGGAAGACATGGTTAGATCATGGATAGAGGAGTAATATGATAGGAAGGAAGTGTGTGGGAACGGATTTAAGTGCGTTATATGCATATATCAAATTCTCAAACAATGAAAAATGAGATAGAATTAACTTTAAAATTAATATTCTATAATATTCAAGTAAGTTATGTAACAAAGAACTGGGGAACAAATGAAGAACTACCTGCAGACTAGGGTAAACTGCAGGAATGCTGGTGTATGTCTGACAAATCAAGCTTACTTTTTATCTCTCTTGAAGTAAGAATGAAGAACACAACCCTCTTTGTCTATTGTGTGGGTCTATCATTCCAGTCCTGAACTTGCTCCCTTAAGATTCTCTTGATTTCTCTTAACATAGATAAACTTATTTTTAAAGAGAGAATGAATAATTTTGAAAACACAACAGTAAAAATGAAATATGCACAACTATCAATAAAGCAATCAATGTTGCAACCATCCGCATTCAATTATTCATTATAATCTCATATTATTTGCCCAAATCTAAAGCAAGCTGCAGAATACACTTTCTATTCTATTCTATCTGTAACTCGCTCTTTTGCTTGGATTTTTTTTCTCTATCTGATTTTGTTTGCATTTAAATCAGGAATACAAATATTGAACGTACAAATAAATTGATACAAGGTTAAACCTATGTATGGTCAGAAAAATCGAAATCATTTTTCTTTCCAGACGAAAGTATTAAAATGAATTACCATGCTGGCTAAGTGGAGACATTATGGCGACATGAGTAATAGTCCACATTGTGCAAAAGCCTGAAGTGTTTGATGATTACTCAATGGCAAGAGTGTCAGAAACAGGGCTTAGGGACAGGTTTCATCTTCTAAAATTATTTCTGCTGAGGCAGGGAAGCTGCCACCTTGCTGATTGTGGAAGAATAAACAAAACAAAATAACTCAGGCAACTGATGTAGGCCAGGGAGCAGGGCAAATGCCCAGCCTCACCAGTTGTCCATCCAGGCTTACCTGTTAGTTTACTGGTGGGTTTATAACATGGAGGGGTATGTCCACTTCTTTTCCCCAACTCACACTTCAGTTGTTCAAACTTGGAAAAGGTTTCCTAGCTCTAACTCCCTCAAGAAAGATTTTTGGGCCCACATAAACTAGGCTTTGCCATAGAGGAGCCACGGTTCTGGTCATGTATCTTTCATATTGGCTGTTAGCGCCGTCAGAAAGGCTATGGAGGGTGGCTAGTAAGAGCCGGTGATATTAATGGCATTAAGCACTGTCTCTGGCATAAGAATACATTTGTTTGCATTGTGTATAGCCTTGTATGTATGTATTAGCCTTGTATTATATGTATCATTGTATGTATGGACTTCTGATTGCTGAGGTGTGGTCATACATACATATGATTTTCATAAACTACACCTTCAAATCTACCCCCTTGTGTTAGTGTACCACAGACTCATATATACCAAGCTACTTTAGCAATGCCTGTATTCACACCATTATCACCTGAAAAAATATTCATTCATCAAATAAGTACACATTGGTCATATGTGATATAGCAACCCAATAATTGCTATGGAAATTTATGGTGATGAAGCAATCATGGAACTTTCCTTGAGAAAATGACTTCCTGGAGTCAGAAACAACCCAAAGACTCAAAGGTTTATTTACATATACAAGTGGTAGATGCCACAAGCGGTTTAAGGGAACCTGAAAGTGAGAGACTCACTCTGGAGTTGCAGTTTATGGAGGAGATTCAAGGAATTCAAGGTAGAGCAGGTAGCTTTCCAGATGGTCAGATGAGTTGGCCAAAGTTCAAAGGAAGCAGCTTGTGGATCCATTGCACTGAAGCAGATTACATGTAGAGAACTTCAGAAAAAGACAATGAGATGCAACGGAGTCAAATGTATTTGTCTAGTGTGATTATGTCCTCAATAACAGAGAAAAGGAACTTACCTTTTGTCAAACACCTGTTCTTACCTCGAAAAGATGGAGGGTGTTGTTTTGTTTTACCATTAACTAGGACAAGGAATACACAGATGGATCCTGTGGGACACTGCCAGCCATCAGCCTTCAAGAGCTGGCCATTGCCATTACATGGCTGCAGTGAGCAGCATCTGTGCTGGGGATAGGAAGGCTCCAAGAAAGACAGGGAAATGGCTGCAAATGAGGCTTGTGTGGAGAGGAAGGCAGACCCCTGCAGGTCTTCAGGATGTGTGAAATTGCTTCCTCTAGTAATCATGAAATTATTCTTCAATTAGCTGAGGAGTGAGGGGAGGAGAGGAGAGGTCTGTGGAATGGTTGAGATTCATCTATGCCGTCAGAAGAAAAGGAACCAGTTTTCTGCCCTTCATAATTACAACAGCTCACTTGAAATGTGCCAAGCTCCAGAAGCTATCGTTGTATTTGAAGTTAATTTTTCTTGTCACAAATAATGCCAGTGCTCTAAATCACTTGTGAGACATCACCTAGGCATTTCTGAAATAGGCATCAATCCAACCCTGTGATGCAGCAAGAACAGGGACTAAACCCCATCCTGGCTTTTACTAGCTAAGTGAACATGGCAAAGACATTGTTGTGGTCATAGCCCAAAAGATTTTCAAGTTTAACATGGAAAGACAAAGAATATCTACAAAATAGGGTTGTGAAAGAGTGAAAGATAACATACATAGAAGCATTGAACAAGCATAATAAGTACTCAGGAAGCTCCTGTGTGTGAGCACATATGTACGTGCATGGATGAACATGCAACTGTGTATACATGCACATGTTCATTTTGGGTTTAGTGTATACATGTTTAAGCAGAAGTCAAGATAGAATTCAAGTTATGTTACTGCAGAACAATTATTTCTCTCATGTTTCCCTTAATTATTGAGCCATATTTGCAGAACCCAGCACAATTTCAAACACACTGCTCTGTAACATATCTAATACTAAAATAGATTGAACTGTGGATAAAGGTAAGGATAAATGAGTCACACCTTCCCCTTGCCTGACTTCTTTAGTTTCTCAGTCTATCATAGAAAAGAGAGGCATACACACAGTTAACAGTAAGAATCCCAGGTTCTTAGGGAAGCCTTAAAATAGAGCTGTAGATTTAAATCACACTGCAAGGTGACCAAATGACTCATCTGTTCTAGCTACATGTTCTAGACCAGGTGTGCACAACATAGGCCTCAGACATTCCTGGATATCTGCGAATGCTCCCAACCACAGTTGTAGATGGCAATGTCACATCGCAATAATGTAAGATGGGGTGTTCCTCTTAGACGCTTAAGGGAGTCCATACTCATTCCTCATTGTTGCTAATACAATATTTTAACCACTCCAAACTTTCCAGCTTGAAACTCAGAACTCACTGAACTAAAATCAGGATATGGGCAAGGTCACTTCCCTTCTGGAAAGAATTCGTACCTTGCCACTCCAGACTTCTAAAGTTCTCCAGCCTCCTGACCTGATGGTTATCTTCTATCTCTAGAGAAATATTTGTATTGACCAGACCTCTTTTTCTACCACCAAGCTTCTTCTGCCTCTCCTGCTTTCTTCACCTGTTGTGGGTAGCCTTGTAATATGTCTACCAAAATAACTCAGGATGATGTCATTGTGAGATTCTTAACTCCTTTCATCTGAAAACACAGTCCATTTTTTATGAAAGATAACCTTCCAGACATGCTACAGGTTAGCTAGCTTTTAAATACTATGACTTAACAAAAAATCAGTTAGCTGAAGCCATATGTGAACGTCTTTGAATACCATTATTCTACCTACCACACAGTCTTTTCTAGAGCATGCCTCTTATCTGAGTAGGTCAGCATTGCCCCTGAACTTTAAAAATGCATCATGCTTTGAATATTTCTTCCATGGGCAAAGATATTTCCCTAGTGAAGTGAATGTAAGAGTTGCTCAAAAGAGGGAGAAGATTAGTCCTGCAGACATGCATGCATGTGCACACAGCCTCTGCTGTCTGTGCCTCCTCTGGACAGCTGCCCACGCTGTCTCATGCACTAAGGTACACATTGCATAATCTGAAGGGTCTAGTCTGAGAATATAAGCCCTGAAAAGGACAGATATTGAAGTGACCTTCCTTGCTTCCTGAGAATAGTCCCTTCCATTCAGTTCTTGGATTTAAAACACATAGGCTGTGTAATAAATGAGAAGTTCTATATTTCATTTAAACATATTCCTATGACCACAACCAAAGAAAAATGACACCAAATAAAAACTCTTATTATCTTCTTTTACCTACTAAAATCCAATTCTGAGAATATTCAGAAATGTTATACAGAGCCCAATCTCATGTTCATTAATGTAATTGGACATTAGCTCTGTAGCCTCATTTTCCTCCTCAGGAGTGAGAATGACCCTCTTCCATGTTGTCATCAGTAACAGCACCAGGATGCCCAGGTTGGATGTGACTAAACTGTAACTGTGATCTTGGTTCCTTAGGCAACAAGGTGATTTTTATTTACAATGACATGATGATCTTTGCTGTTTCTCCTCAGACAGTCCACACAGCTCTATCTCCAAGCCACAGCACAGCCAGGCTGCCCTTTCTGCCTGACTCTCCCTTAATAGTAGGGTGTCAGAATTTATCTTTCCACAATGGGGACGTTCCATCTCTCTTGCCCCAGGGAAGTTTCCTTGTCCTCTCCGATCCTGTGATGGGGAGCAGTTTGAACTTTTCTCAGGAGTTCCAAACAGATTCTTTAGCATTACAATCATGACGGGCTCTACTGCAGCTAAAATGATCAATGTGTAAGGAAGCTTGACAACCAAAGCACAGCAGTTCTTAACTACACAGCCTTTCCGCAGGAATTTTTCAGTTGAACCTTTAGAATAAGTACCCTGAGTCAAAGGCAGCCTTTGTTAGTTAGGGAGCTTCCAACAGTATGGTTGAAAAATTACAATCAAGTGTAATTATGTAAATGAAACGGTTAAATTTTATGTAATCAAAATATCTAATATTTTTTTATCACTAAAATACTCATGTCATTATTACGATGTTTTAAAAATTGTGATTAGTTTTACACAATGGCTGGGGAAAGTGCTCTGGAGTTGATTCTTGAGACCCAGGCCACAGCAAGAAAAAGGAACCTGAGCTCAGAACAACTGTAAGTTAAGCCACCTTTTGTGAGTCACTCGCTTCTGGATACTTGAAAGTTATTAGCTTAGTTCTCATGCAACTTCTGTCTAATTCTGATATACTGGGGAGAAGGAGCCACCTGGTACCTATCACCCTTTATTAATATTTTTTGTAGGTTGTTGCTCACTTTTAACAAAGAAGGCATTCTGAAACGACACCCACCCTTAGTGTCGTCAGGCCCCATATGCACATATTTTCACTACCTATCTGTAGACAAGAAAAATAGGCAGGGACAGGCAGAAGTGTGTCTTTATTCATGGGGAGAGGAATTCAGAGACTCCAAATCTTTGAAGGAAATGAGAAGAGCATCTAACTGTTGTCTGTTTACTAAGAAAATTTTTTCATGCTCCAAGGTGAAATGACTAGATGACCTTAATATCCTAACGAGAAGTTTTATTCTAAACAGTCTTTTGTTATATTGCCTCCATTTTCCGAATAGCCACTGAATTCTCCTGTCACTGCTTTTTCCCTCTCGTTTTTTTTTTCTTAAAATTAAATAAGAAATTTTCTCTTGTGTATCAGTTAATATAGAGACTCATAACTTGTAAAAGTGAATGCTGAGTGCTTAGCCCTAAATGGCACAACTTTATCAATCAACTCCTCCCTCTACCAAAGGTTCAGAGAATATCATGGAAGGGGCAGCTAACAGAATGTAAGAGTCAGAGGCTGGGAGGAGTGTTGCAAAACGCTGTCTTCAGGACATGACACGGCTGTTGCCCTCATGAAATCACTGCATCTGTGGTTACTTGCAGCTAATGTCCAAGCCAACGAAATGATAATATTCCAGCAGACATAACTTACAGGAGTAAGTGAGATATAAAAAGAAAAAAAGAAAAATAAGCAGACGACATTAGAAGAGGGACATGCTGGAAGTCTCACAGGGAGCTAGAAAAGAGAGCTGGGAGGACATAGGATCAAGATGTGTTGTTTGCATGTATGAATTTGTTGATGAATAAATAAAAGATATTCTTAAAAAGAATAGACAAAAGATCACAAATTCTTGGAAATAATGAATAAAAGAAAAGTTAATCAATTTTTATTATCTGTGGAGAATTTTCATTCCAGGAGAGTTGAATATGTCCCAAAGTCCCTATGTCTGAATGTTCGTACTGGTTTGTCATCCATTCCTCAAGCACAAGGCCATGAGCTTTTTCTCCCTTTCACTATAACCTCAGGCCTGAGAAACCAAGTTTTCTGTGATTATGAAGACAAATACTGTACAAGTTGATTCCATCCCATAGTTATAAAATATCCTATTCTCAATTAAATTATGAGGACATTGAAAGCAGAAAGCATACTTTTATATTGGATGGAATAGGAAGCAAGTGTCATTTGGAGGGTACTGATAGGTAGGACTTCGTGAATCTTGTTCTCAGTTTGCGATAGCTGAACCAGACACATCCTATGAGACCTTAGAAGCATAGCCTCAGTACTATACTAGAGATTCCTGGGGTGTGGTTACTGTCTGGGTTGAGGTACCTTCTGTCTGTCTCTCCTGTACATTGATGTTTGCATATTCCAAAGACAAACCAGGCTCTCATCTTAGCTATCACAGGCTGCCTCATCCTGCTCAATCTAACATGTCGAAACTGTGTGACTGAAATGAGAACAAACCATGAGCCATCTGTAATTGTGGGCATAATTCCACTCATTGTGGTGATGGAGGTCTATTGAACATACAGTAGTGGCTACCTCCTAGGCCCTGAAAAGCTAGTACAATGTACATGGCAGACATCCATGGTAATTCTAAAGATGTTTATTGATTTGTATAAATCAAAACACAGTTGACATTAGCATATTACTATAAGTTACCATTTACTTACTTCTCTCATTAAATATGACTAAAAAGACCCTATGGGACACCCTGGAGTGACTCAGCTGATATTCCTGGAGTAGTGGGTACAGATTCTTCAGCTTTTAAACCTGAAACTTTCTGCAAGGTAAGCATCCTGAATAAAGACAACAGATGTGCTCTTCTTTGAAAGACTCTGTTCGTAGTCAGTGTTGGATTCTCCCCACCCACCTTTCTTGGGGCTGGATCAGGCCTTTATTGTTTTCTTTCATTGTCTTAATTTCACCTCTATTATTTTGAATTACAGATAATACCAATTCTGCCAGTGACTCTTTGCTTAGCTGTGCTTTGGTTCAGTGGCCCTGAATACTCAATACAATTGCTCAAAGAAAATGCCCTGGGAATTTTTAACTTTAAAGTTTTCTGTAGATTTATGTGGAGGACAATCATTATTGAAGGTATAAGAAAAGAGAAACAATTATTCTACTAAATACATCAGCCAGATTCTTGATGGTTAATTACTGCTTTTCAGAATCATCCTCAACCTGTCACAGGCTCACTGATGGGCAGTGATTTCCTCTCATTCACTGTACACACCTGCAAGCAATTGCCTTCTGCTGCTTACCTGTGATTCAGGTGTGAACAAGAGTTGGTAATAATATTTAAAGTTATGCAAATTCATGGGAAGGAAAAGCACAGAATGCTAAAGATACCTGAGAGTTTAGCTTTAAAATTCAAGTCAGTTAATCAATAGGAAATGTTGAAATACTTCCCTTCTACCCACTCCATGTTAGAGAGTCAACAGTCATAGTCCTCAGTGCTGTGTGCATGCCCTGTAAACTCGGAGTTTAGACATAGGGAAGGGAAGAAAGGGAAGGAGGGAGGAGGAAGAATAGGAGAAGGAAAGTGGAAGGAAAGAGGGTGAGGAAATAAGAGTGAAGAGGAGCAAAGAAAGAGTGAAGATGGACAGGAGGGAGCAAGAAAAAGAAAGAAGAGGATGTGTAAGAGGGATGGAGAGAAGAAGGATGGGATGGAATGAGACACAAACAAAGAGACGGAAAAATGGACCAATAGCATAGATGGAGTGAGAGAGTGGAGAGGGAAAAGAGAGGATAGGGAGGTAAACAAGGAAACCAACAACTAAAAGATAGCTTGGAAAAAGCTATAAAGAATTTAAAGGACATGTGAAGTGAGTAAACTTCTAGGATGAGTAAAGGCATCCTAGAAGAGAACCCATTCCCTATGTGGAAACTAGAGAATGTAATTCAGGCATGCTTCAGATCACATAGTGTCTCCACTGTGGGCTCACACTCTTCTGCTTAGAACAGAAAGTGAAGAGCATCCTGACTGCTGAATGTCTGTCAGTGAACAGACACATTACCACTCAGCCTATTCCTGATCTCAAAGTGGCTTTTGGTACTGCAGCAAAGACACTTAGACTAGAGGCAAGTCAAATCATTTTGAAAAAATAATAGACATCTATTGTTACATTTAAAGTGTCTTTGCCATTTCCTGTGCAAATTGCCAAACCATGTGTTACATTTAAAAATAGAGTTGAACATGGAACGTTCATCAAGCTGTAATGAGCGGGTTTGGAATTGTACGGGAGAAAGAAAAGTGAACAAAGAAAAGCATGGGAAACTGGATCACCTGCACTCTGTGGAATCCAGGCAAGCCTAGAATATACACTTATTTCCAGTGAGTGCTGTACTGTACGGGTTAAAAAAATCTTTTCCAAATAACAGATATGGATAATGATAACAAGAAGGTGCGTCACTCTCTATCAAGGCATATATATGTGTGTGTGTGTGTGTGTGTGTGTGTATACACATATATATACATACATGTATATACACATATATATATAATGTTTGAATTAAAAGAACATCTGTTAATTTACAGATTAGGTTTATATACCCAAACTATAGAATATTAATCTAAATATACCAGTTTGTCAATATTCTATTTCATTCCTTTTTTCCAATTCATTGTCAATCATATACTCATCATTACCTGGTAAATAAGACTGCAGCAGTATTTAAAGCAGTGATTCTCAACCTGAGGTCCACAACCCCTTTGGGAATTAAACCACCCATCCACAGGGGTCACATATCAAATATTCTGCATGTCAGATATTTTTAATTCACGACAGTAGCAAAATCATGGTTATGAAGTAGCAACAACAATTATTTTATGGTTGGTGAACACCACACATGAGGAGTTGTATTAAAGGGTCACAGCCTTAGGAAGTTTGAGAAGCACTGATTTAGTGTTGGCTCTTCAACACTCCATAATTCTTTACACTAACTAACTTCGTAACTTAATTATTACAGTTAAGGGGCAAAGTTGTCAGATTAACTAATGGAAGTAGTTATCAGAGGTCTTTTATGTGCCAACAAAAGGATTGTTAACCAATTTTTACGCTACAATCATTAAAATCTAGACAAAATTTAAAATCTAAGTGGTTCACCAGGGGACTAAAGCATTGTTTGATCCAGGAAAGAAGGAGCTGGGCAGGGAAAGCCTTCCAGTTATAGCAAGCATTAGCTACTCTTCTCTTGCTGCGAAGCATCACCGTGACCAACTTCAAGGTGAGAAGGGAAATGTTTATTTTAGTTCTTAGTTCCAAAAGATATGTCCATGATGACAAAATGTAGCAGCAGGATCCGGAAGTCAGGTGATCATACTCCATCTACACAGGAAGCAGAGGAGGAGAATATGAAGTGAAGTAAATTATAAAATTTCAAAACTTGTCCCCAGAGACTAATTTCCTCTAGCAAGGTCTCCTCTCCTAACAGTTTAAAACATCCCCAAGCAGAACCACCGACTGAAGACTAAGTGTTCAAATACATGAGACCATGAGGAACATTTCTTATCCAAACCACCACACTGGTATAAAAAGACAAGAACTCACTTCAGAAAGAAACTCAGTGGAACCAGAGGGGAGCAGGGAAGCTCGGGTGCTGAGCAAGACCAGTCCCAAGAGTTACATCAATCCAATATTGGGCTCTATCTGGGGAGAAATAGTAGAGATTCGGTCCACTATTTGTGTACATAGGCATTTGATTAGCAGAGATTTATGAAGCAAGAATTTCTAGAACACTAGTGTTATAGTTTTAAATACAATCGAGTTCCTGCACTGGGCAGGTGTCTCTATTGCTAAAGAATTGGTCTTGCAAGGAGGAACACATTACTGAGTTCAACCCACAGAATAAAAAAGATCCAATCTGTGGTAGCACCTCTTTATGATCCTAGTGTTAGGAGGTAAATACAACTTTCTAGAAAGCTATTTTAGCTTAGAGAGTTCTATGCCAGTGAGAGGCAAGAGGAAGACACGTGAGGGATGACATCTAAAGTTGTTTCTTGATCTCCATACACGTACTTATATAAGCACACAACTACACACACACACACACACATACACACACAGAGCCAATTCCTAAGTATAAATAGCTTGTAATCAGCTCTCTAGCCTGGGCAGAGAGGCAAAAACATGACACTGCCCAGTATCATTAAGGCTAAGAGGGAAGGGATGCATGATATGGAGTCCACACAGAATCAATAAAAAATTAAAATAATTTAAAAAAAAAAGACTGAGCAGGAGAAGACCCACACAGCACACCTAGGGCTCACTACCCAAGATAGAGAAGAGAAATAAGGACCCACCCAGTCCCATAAGGTACTGTTATGTGAGCAAATATTTGGTGGGATACGGGAGACACAAAAAGACAGAATGGTTCATGTCCTGTGGAGAGAGGCAGCTCTGAGGAGGTGGAGATGGTGAGGAGTGGGCTGAGGTGGGTGGTCTGCTTGCCATCCAGGGCCTGGGCTTTTGCCAAGGGCCATGTTTGGGCCTGTGGCCCCGCCACAGCCTAGGTCTGTGTTGATGTCCTTGACTCCTGTCACCACCTAAGGCCCAGAGGATAAGGCTGAAGATTTGGCCCTGCTCCTCACTGGCTGCAGCACAAGGGAGAACTAGCTCTATGGCTCACCAGCTGCAGCACTCAAGAGAGCAGATCCTGTGCAGCATGACAGAGCTGAGCCTGTTGGTAGAGGCACAGACAAGCTGACCCCAAGGGCGTGAGTGTGGGAGAGCTGACCCCACTACTTGTCTTTCATGTGGTAGTGTAAGTGGAGGAGAGAAGGCTCCCCGTTGTCTCTCTCCCCTCTCTGCCTGCAGTATGCAGGAGGATTGGCCCTTGAATCTTAACTGTGGAAAAACTGGCCCTGTCCATCACCAACTGCACCTTGCAGGGGCAGCACAGTAGAGTTGACCTGGGTAACGGGGACATGGGCAAGACAGCAGTGAAGGCATGAGACCAGGAGAGCTTGCCCCATGGTGGCGTGGGCAAGGGAGAGAAGCCCTCCTACTGCATCCCCATGTCTGGCCCACCTTGCCACCTGTGGCAGGTGGGAGAGCTGGCCCTGCCTCTCACCACCTGCAATACGTGAGCGAGTGGCCACCGCACCTCACCTGAGAAACACAGCAGAGCTGACCCAGGTGGTGCCATAGGTGTGGGTGAGCTGTCCTGAGATCATGAGAGCAAGAGAACTGGCCCTGCCACTTACTGCTTAGTGTGCAGGGTGAACAAGCCAGGGTAGTGCTCAGCCTGGTGGCCACGATGAGGGAGAGCTGGCAGCTGACCAGCACTACAACTACCCATGCCCAGAACCAGTTTTACGAGTTGGCCCACCCTCCCCAGTTATCTCCTCCAGTTATCTGCTGGAGCATGTGAAGGGGCCAGTCCCATAGAATCAAAAGCTGCGGGATCTCCATGACACAGGGCAACAACAGGATATCCAAGAGGAGTCCAGTGAGGGCCCAGCATCAATAGTGTGGCAAAAAACAGAGGCCTTGAACCAGACCAATGACTCTTTGCAATGAACACTTGCAAGTAAAGATATATGGACTAAAGGGTTTGCTGTGTGACTCACTGTGTCACACTATAGCTTCCATGATGATATCTCTCCTCTCTCTCTCTCTCTCTCTCTCTCTCTCTCTCTCTCTCTCTCTCTCTCTCTCTCTCTGTCTTTCTTTTTTGTCTCACTTTTCAAAACTGTCAGTCAGTGGAATTCTGATCCAATAAATAAGTGAACTCTCTTGGAAGAGTTCTAAACTCCCTGTTCTGTAATTTTTTCATAGTCAGCTCTGAATCCGTAAAGAAGAGCAGATCAAGAACACATCAGCCTTTGTCTGTGCTCCATACCCCCAGTGAGACATAAACAGTTGATGCATCCATGTTTATAGCCACAAATAAACCGAGTAGACGGTCAACATGAAGCAAGGTGGCTCCAGGGAAGCTGGCTTTCCTTATTCCCACCCCACTCTTCCTCTGGCCTCCTATGGCGTAAGAATTCCTGCTGTGGCAACCTCACTGAGAACACTGCAGAACTGCACCTGCACCCTCATGCTTCTGATTCTGCTCAGTATGTGCATCCGTAAGGTAAGATGTTTTTCCTAATGCTTCTCTAATTCATTGCTCAGTATGTCCGTCCATGAGGTGAGGTGTTCTTGCCAAAGGACCTACCACCATAGTTTGGATCAGTCACCATAAACATGGGCGTCACTATTTTCCTCAAAACTCTAAGAAGGAATTTTTTTCCTTTAAATGTAACAATTTCCCCCTCCACTCCCTCTCCTTAGATTTTGAGCAAACTTTCCACTCTTCTTCCACTTGGGTAAATGCTTGGCAATCGTGCTGTTCTATGTCAACCCTTCAGTTTGACTTGAGGCTGGGGACTGGGTTTAATAAGGACTTGTAAAAACAGAGCATGGCCCATTAGCATCTCCAGCCTACCACATCGTGAATTCCAGCATTTTATACATACATATATATATATATATATATATATATATATATTTAAAATAGCAGTTCAGGACAAGCCTCAGCCTTCAGCCTTTCCTCAAAATTGCCACCGCCTGTACCAGGATCCCTGCATTTTGCATTGTGTCAGTGTGTGTCAGAGGTTTCAGGAAAGGTAATATAGAAGATGAATGAAAGTCTATCATTGCGGTGCCAAGATGAAAAAGTGACAGCTCATAATGAAAAGAAAAATAGTTTCCATTTTGGGCCTCTGTAAGTAAGAAAGTGACAGAGTCTTGGGAACTGTGAGCCTGAAAAATGGTCCCTTTGACAGACATGCCTGTAAGTGAGAGGGCCCCCGATATAATGCTGCCTATAAGAGAGGGAATAATGCTTATTTTAGGCATTTCATGATTTTGAATAAATCCTTGGATACTCCCCAGGAAATAGCATGGAAAGGATATAGTGCTGGGTTAATTTAAAGAGTATATGGTCAATGATATATAGTCTTTTAAATTTAAATTGGTTAAACTTATTTATTTCTGTCAGAAGGGACAAAAAGTCAATAGTATGAAAGAATTTAATAAACAATGAGAAGAAAAAATTTCACCTTGGAATCTTTCTTAAGATTTTTTTTTCCTTTTGGAAATATCATTACAATGAAGTTGAAGACCAGATTTTGTAATTTGCAAAAATATTTTAATTAAATTCAGTACAAGGTGAGATGACAATTTAAAACACCAATAATATTTAAAACTCTAATATTCAGTTTCAGGGCTCTCAGGATTATCTGGTAAAATATTTTCATTCAGTATCTGATATTTCTTCTGTGTAGCACCAGGCATTACCTATTTGTATTGTTTACAGTGACCTAATTTGCATAATTTCTTCACTCACCTTGACACAGAAACAAGGAGAAACACATGTCCAGATCTTTCAGTGACTGCCAGGCCAGCAGCTTTCTGCTTGCACACTGAGTCTGCTGAGAAGACACACTATTATATTGATTCTATTAAATAAGGCTGTAGAAACTCTATCTTGGAACTGAGGCTCCTGGAGTTTGCCCTCTCTCTCGGTTTCAACCACAAGTGCAAAGAACTAAACTATCACTGAACAGGGTGATTGCTAACCAATGAGAGATCAAATCTGAAGCCCCAAGGAAAAAGTGAATTTATATATCACAGAATCAGATGCGGAAGAGAGTTTGGGACAGTACCTGAACTGGCCCCAGCACCCCTGGAACATGACCTAGGGTACTAGGATGCAATCATGGACGCACCCATCCTCTGTTGTAAGCTCTGACTACCAAATCAGTTTCCTGGTGCTAAGTCAGCCTTGCCTGTTTAGCAACAGGTATAATTTTGTGGATTTTTTTCCTGGGTGTTAAACTTGTAGGGAAAGAACTTGCCCTGTTCCAGATAATACAAGTATGCTGGTTGCTGTTAGCTGCTGTGACTCCACTGGGTATATCTCTTCTCTAGTGCTGCTGCAGAAGGAGAGGTGACAAGGTGAAGAGCCTTGGGGAAGACACATCAGAGCTCCTCTGTACCCTCATGCGCACTGTCCCATATACTTACCTTGCCGTGCAATGGCATGTACCTACATAAATGAGTCTTAACCGCAGAGCAGTGAACGATATTTGGAGGGAACCTGAGGTTGTATCTAGCTTGGCTTTGTATGAAACTTGTGAATACTAACCAATCATTTTCTGAGAAACAAAACAAAATAGAGCAACAGCACAGAGAGAGAGAGAAAGAGAGAGAGGAGAGAGAGAGAGAGAGAGAGAGAGAGAGAGAGAGAGAGAGATCCAGTGTGAGCTTCTTGTCAAAATTAAATGTGTTCTCATGTATAAAGTTCCTGAAAATTTGTAAGTATTTTATAGTACCAGGCTATTTCCCCAAGGCTAAAGTTTGGAGTGTAGTTACTTTTGTTTCCTGAGTAAATGTCCTATGATACACATTCTGGTTATATTTGAGGAAAGAGGAAAAGGGGGAACTCATATGGGAAAGAAGTCTTTCAACTCTACACTGCCTAAGATGGAGACAGGACCATGTGGGACTGAATATACTGAGTTCTTGGCTGTTTGAGTTCTATTTTCACTCATATTCTGTCCCTAAATTACAGCAATGTTAGGTGATAAAGCACAGTGCCTAGGGCAATTACCACAAGCCACCTTCTCCGAGAATATCCCTAAGCAAAATCCAAAATAGGAAACTAATGAATAACACCATAGAAAGTGTATTTTGATATAGCCAGCCCCAGACAAATAAAGGCTACCACTCCGGGAAAGTACAGAGAAGCAGGCCCTGGTGCTGAGATTTATTAGTCATGGACAATCTGTCCAACTATACGCAGGCAGCTTCTCCTCTCAGGGAAAAAAAGAAACAGAACAGAACAGACAAAGGGCTCGGGCAAGACTGGCATTATGCTGAGTACAATGCAACGCTGAAAAGATGGCAAGGAGATACCCTGATAGATCTTCCACTGCACACTCGTTCAGAAAGGACAAACAACACAAAGAGAACACGCATTTTCACAAGGTGTTGAGAAAAGAGAAATAATTTCCTGAATGAAGATTACTGCTAATAAAAAATGAATGTTTTGTGAACTCCCAATAAACAAAACACCAGCTTACAATTTTAAGAGGAGAAAGCAAGTAGGGTCATTTTTCTCAAATACTCTGTGTTTTCTACTCTGTCCTCCATGATCCCTACCTCCATGTTTGCTGATTTCTAGCCTAGTAGGCTTGGTCTGTGTATTCCTCAGCACTACTATGTGGAAGAAAGACAGATCTCATCATTTGAAGCAGCATGCATTCACATACAAACACACATATATACGCACAAATTTGTGCACACAAGTGCACACTTGTCTACACACACTTGCATGCACAAAAGTATATGTGTGCACACAATGCATCTAGATGAACTAGATGTCACCTGCTATGTATGATTCCAACTGAAACACCACCTCTGAATTCACAGAGCACTAAAAATACCAATGAGAAAGATTTTTCAGAAGAATGGTGAGGGAAAAAAACCACACCATTAAAAAGATCTGTGTTGAGGGAAGTTGATGAGGTGACGTGAGACGAGGAAAGGGAATGGGGCTGCAGCATAACCCTAAATCAAGGATCTAACTTCGATAAGCTAAAAGGAAAGAGAAGCAATTTCCTAAGTTCCTAGTGGAGCATCTGCTCACCTATGGGAATTTCCTCTTGTTGATTCAATCAAGATAGACTCCATATTTAGCAGCCTTTTGGTGTGATGAGTCATACCCAGCCTAGGTTTACAAAGCTCACAGAGAACACAGAACGCTGCTCCTACGATTGCCTGCTGTTCCAGCCTTCATCAAACATGCAGATCTGAGTCTGTCTTCAATTTTACCCACAAATAATGGATTAAATTTTTTTTAAAAAAAATGGAAAGACCTAAACCTAGACAAAGAGATTCCAAATTGCTGTTTTGAAGACCTGCCAACTTGGATTTATTGCATCTCAGATAGAAACACAGTTTTCAGTGTGTTTCTTGTTGAGGTAGAACAAGCAAGACACTGCAAGGAATTCGGCCTTCCTTCCTGTGGGGTGGGGCAAGACACCAGCTTAAGGAGCACTTTTCTGAAGGTTTCCAAACACCTTTGCCTGGTCCTCTTTGACCAGTGTTAGGGATAGTGGTTGCTTTCTCTGAGTTCAGCCACTGTTACTTCTTAGGTCTCTGCTTTATGACTATTAAGAATTAATCAGTTTTACCACCCTATCAGTTCTCCACATATCATTTTTATTGCCTGAATTACTGATACAGTTTACTGTGTCTGGTTGTCTTAGTTAGGGTTTATTACTGCTCTAAAGAGACACCATGGCCACAGCAATTCTTATAAAGAAACCATTTCACTGGGGTAACTCACGTACAGTTTCAGAGGTTCAGTCCATTATCATCATGGTAGGGAGCATGGTGACATGCAGACAGATGTGGTGCTGGAGCTGAGAGTCCTTACGTCTTGACTCGGAGGCAACAGAAAGTTGACGGACTCTCACCTGAGTGAAGTTTGAGAAAAGAGATCTCAAAACCTGCCCCCAGAATAAGACATTTCCTCCGACAAGACCACACCTACTCCAACAAGATCACACTCCCTTTGCCACTCCCTTTGGTGCCCATTTTTGTTTTCAAACCACCAAACTTCTCTTAGTTAGAGAAGTAGAAGTAATAGAAAGGTGGAGAAAGAGTAAAAACAAGGACAATAAAAGCAATGGGAAAGAGTGGGGGGAGAAAATATAAATTAGATAGATAGATAGATAGATAGATAGATAGATAGATAGATAGATAGATAGATAGATAGATGATAGACAGATGATGGAAAATGCTCTATAATCCATGTACATTCTACTAACTGTTGCTATAGGTAGTGTATTATGTTTTTAAAGATCAATTTATTTTTATTGTATGTATATGTTTGTCTGCATATACATGTAATACATATATTCCTTGTGCCTGGGGAGGCTAGATGAGAGTTCTGGATGGTTGTGAGCCACTGTGTGGGTTGTGGGAGTCAATTCCATGTTTACTATAGGAGCAGCAAGTTCTCTTAACTACTGTGCCTCTCTCTAGGCACACAACTGTTGTACTGTCTCCTCATCCACTTGTGTTTTCACTTCTTCCCCTCTCTGATTTGTATCACAAATGCTGGTTAACAGTATTTTATTAACTATTTTCCAACTAAGCTTAGCTAATAGTAGAACACTTTAGGGAAGGGAGAAGTGTGCGCCAGTCCTCTTCGTGGCTAGTGTCCAGGCCATACTGCCTCTTGTCCTTGGTAATAACTTCAGTGTAGTGCCAATGGCTTCCAGATAGGTGGCCTTTGAATTCTGGTGATGCCACCTTGCCCTTTGGTTCCTCCAGTCCTACTGATCTTCTCACCATTGATAATATTTGGTTCTGTACTCTAATGAACTCCCTTTTAAATACTTGTCAGAAATAAATTCCCACTATTGAACTACCTGGAATAACCTCTATTTTCCTTATTATATTTGACTGATAACTGTAGCAATACCTCTCACATAATATTTATCAATTCATATACTAAAATATTCTCTGATGCTGTCAAATACATCCTATTTCTTACTTGATTTTTCTAGACAGTGTCATGGCTTCTTCAGAAGGAAAGTAACTTAATTCCTCTTGTCAGTTCCCTTTTTTTCTTCTTCCTGGTTCTTTATAACAAATAACATGGGAATGAGTAAATAATAAAAGTAGCCACAGCATCCTCATAAAATTCCCCCCACCACACAGCACTTTCTTACATTCAAGAAAGAAAGAACAAAAATAGCCACCACCAAAACCAAGCCACCCTTTCTTTAGCATGCAATGCTATGCAATGAAAGCAAACATATTTCTTCTTTAACTTGTGAATTTTTGGCTTAAATCCTCACTTGAGATAGAAAACATGAAATAGAAGGAGGAGAGAACAATGAAAAGGAAGGAAGGAGAAAGAAGACATTACAGTTACTTGAGTTAGATACCATTCTTATTCCTATCTTTTTGGTAAGAGGAATGAAGGTCCCGTAAGCTAAATAGCTTGGGTCAAATTACCCACAGCCCACTGTTGGGAACCAAATGGATTACTGCCTTGGCCTCAATGATTTGATACATTGATCAGATGATACAGAACCAGGAAGGGGGAACAGTGAGGCTTGAAACAGAAAGACACAGTCAAGACTCAAGCATACCAGTAGACATCATCAAGAAATCCAAAGCTGTAAGGATTAGATATAGAAAGTGTGTACTGAAGAAGAGAAGAGGCAGCGGAAAACTTTACCTTATTCTTCTTTATGTGGCCATGGGCAGTAGACAGAAAAGGACACATGGGTAGCAATGGCAGAAAGAATATTCTGGAGTGAAAGGGTAACCGCAAGTGAGAAATGAGCATGAACTCTCTGATGGCACTGACAAGGCCAAGGAATATTTTTAGCATATGCCATCTCCCTAATACATAGGTAATTGCTTTTGGACCCTGGTAGAGACAAGCCCTCAGTTTGGGGTACCTTATTAAGATGTTGTCAGACCTTGGAGAGCTTGGAGAGGAGCAGAGAGATGATTACGGGGGCTGGAGGGGTTGATTTATGAGACAAGATGGAAAGACTGGTGCTGTTACTGCTTGGATAAATGATAGCTAAGGGAGGCATAATGGTATCTATAAATATTTGTAGGGCGGAAGCAGTGAGGGGCAGGGATTCATGTGAGGCTGATAGAATACAATACCCTCTGCTTCCCTTTGCTGAACTGCCTGCAAAACTTTCTGACAGCAGTGTCATCAGAACCAGCCACAGGGGGAAGAGCGAAAGTGACAGCCAGGATCACAGGAAAAGCAAGCTCCAAGAAAAACCACAAAGGGTGTTGAAGGGCATCCTCTACCTAGTCATGGAACTGGATGCAAGGGACCCCAGAGCAGCTGGAGCCACTGCAGGCTCCAGAGTTCACCTTGTTCTTGCCTGTCCCTTCATGTCACTTCACCTTTGTTTGAGCTTTCCCATCCCAGAGAATTCTCCTTTCCAGTCTGAATTACTGCTCCTCGCTTATAATTAATGATGCCTCCTGGAGGCAAGGTGCTGAACTAAGGGTGCAGTTTCAAAGACAAGGAGACAACCTTCTGCAAACGAATACGAACTAGGTAGCCGCTCAAGGAATCACAGTAGAAAAAGCAGGCTGGTGATACTGATGACCGATGCAGGCCCAGGCAGCATTCAAAATAAGTCAGCGAGTTGCTGACCTAGACATAGACACACAGAGATCATCCCTGGAAAGTCAGGGTTGAATTTCAGCAGAGCCTAGAAACAGCAATGGATCTAAAAACAAATCCCCCTGCCTCTCATGTTAAAGGAATAAGAAATGCCCTTCCTTCTGCCGTGGAGCAGGCTGTTGTCCTCTCTTCCACAACTCTCCATATGACTCAGAGATTGCAAGGTCAAGCTCAGACCTTGCCTTGATCTGCTGAAACACCAGACATGACTAAGGTCCCCAGATCTCATTCTGTTGTCCTCTTAAAATCAGACACATTTGTTTGGTCACCTTAGATGCCCGATTGCAATTCATCCTTTATGTCCTTCTCTACCTGTATTCTAGTAAACAACCCTCACCCTAGGCAGGTCTGGAGCATGACGTCTATTGCACTTGTCTGAGAAAAGCCTGATGCTTATGTGTCCAGCATTGGTGTTTTAAAAAAGAATCAGAAGAGTGAGTTTCAGTTTGGGAAAAGGGAAGGCAAGGTGTACACAAAAGAAGTTAATTGAAGGAAACATCTTATAGACCAGTCTGGGTCTGAAAGACAGAATGTATTATGGTTATCAGTGACATTAGAGTTTGGTGACAACCCCCAGAGAGGCTCCAGGGTTTGTGTTCTAGAACAAGAGATGGGGCAGAGATACATGGATACAAGCGGAATGAGAGTCTCTTAAGAAACAGTGCACATCCCAGGAAGAGGAAACAGACTGAAGCAGAGAAGAGGACTCCAGAACCTCAAATGCTCACATTCATACAACGGACCGGGTTTTTCTGTGGCAGAATGGTAGCTTTCTGAGTCCACAGCATAGTGAGGACTTCTTTCATCATGTTGTCTGATCCATGTAACCATGCACAAAACTTCATGTATCACTGTCTCACCAGCATCTTTGGCCTTTACCCAGACATGTTTGTTTTAGTGTTGTGAGCCACAGGTCATTTCAGACACTCTAAAGTGGGTCTGCACCTCCATACCTGGCCCAAGCTGAACTTAATCAGCTTTAGCAGTTAGAACATCTCCATCCCTTCCTTTTGGGCACTGACTTTTCTCATACACTAATCTCACAGCCTTCACCCAAGGCTCTCCAGAGCTCACTCTGCCCTGCTCTCCTGCCTCATTCTTTGCACCAACACATATGAAGACCACACATCTATGTAGGGGAAAAGGGTGGCCTTAGATTAAAGAGTCAGCATGTATCACAGGCCATAATCCCAGCCCAGAATCCTTCCTGACTTAGTTTCCTTATTATGAAAATGGCAGGAAAGCAGGGCTGCCTTGTGAAGCAGATCCCACAGCAGATGCTCAGTGACTATATAGCTGCAGGATGGCGTCTGACATCTGCTGGGTAATTAAGAAAGGCTTCTTAGATGTCTGGTGGATTTTCAGTGGCTGTGCTGCTGAAGGATGGTGTCTGGAATTTTGTTGGTAGATAGAAAATGCTAGTTGAAAGGCTCGTAGATGCTTAGTAGATGGGTGGGTGGATGGGTGTCCTGCTATCTTACAGGTTGGAAGGAAATATTTAAGTGACTGGTGGGTGCTCAGTAGAATTGTGGTTCCGTGAATGTTTGGTGTTCAGTGCACAGGTTGGAAATGTGTCTTAGGTGGCTGGTGGGCTGAGAGACTCATCTTCTCCCACGCTGCAATGACTCATCACTGCAATTCTCTTGCCAAGCATGTGTGAAGCCATCAGTAAGGTGTGAGCTAAAGACAGTCCCAACTGGCTGGGGAGGTGCCACTGCATTTTAAGCTTTTCTAAATGTAAAAGGACACAGGTCACACTAAAGCATCAGAGCAAGGAAGGCTGAGTGTGTCCTTGAGAAGAGACGCAGGGCCATGCTGGAATTCAGACACCATGGTTCACACTAGATGCTGGAAGCCTGACCCTGTACAGAACGCAGTCCCAGCAGGACTCACTGCTACTATGGAAGGTGCAGGCATGTGGATAAAACTTCACTTCCCCAAGCAATTATATTCTTTATAACATATTTTTCATATATTTAATGCAACAAAAGCTTTATTTTAGTAGACACTAATAGGCTTTATTTGTAGTTTAGTGGAGGAATCAGAAACGTGGCAGGAAGAGATAGCAGGTAAGGGAGTCAGTTTGTTTTTATCGTAAGATAGGATCCTCTGTGTTTTCCTCCCCAAGGCTCCTTTCTCATCTTCCCAGCCTAGAAAAAAATGAGAGGTTATGGATGGAGATTCTCTTTATATGAAGCCCCGGCTCTGTTAACCCTTCTTGCCTTGCAATGCAGCCACAAGAGAACCCATTATTCAATGCTAATGTATTGTTTTCCCACTGCCTGGCTCTGGGAGATCCAGATTCTTGGCTTCACAGACTCTAGCATTCGCCAAAGCAATAAAGAGGGGACGATTGTTCATTTCCATCCCTGGAAGCTACTCAGTGACAGTGAGGGACCTGTGGTTTGAGTCTACTCTAAATGCATTCAAAAAGAATCCTGGTGTTGTGGTTTTGGTGGCAATCAGCTTGATCTTCCCTGACATTCTCCTTTCTAAGTCCTCAGAATAATAGAACAAACACAAACAGTAAGAACAACTACAAAATCAAACCTGGAGCTTTCAGAACACACAAGAAACAGCAAATTTGGGCTAGTTAGTGTTTAAGACAAGGATGGCCTTTCTTCTTTTCTCCTTTCATTTACCATACCCAAGGTAAATTTCCTTCCTTTGTCTTCTGTTTCCTTGACATTTCTGCTTCAAATGTCATCTTTCTTCAAGTATAAAGAAAACCCTGGTTTTGATTCAAGACCCAAGTTCTCACAATGACTTTACCAAGTTACATAAATGTGCAAATCAACCCAGATGCTATTTCTTCTCCTGGGCTAGTGGTCCTGTATTCTATCCAACTCCTCCATTTATAAATAAAATTCTATTTGCTTACTATGTGCCTTCTATGTGGCTTTAGAACCAAACAGGGCACTATGAACCTTTGATTTCATTACTCCATTCCCAATAAAACAATACAAAGTAGTATCCAGGTTTCTGTTGGCTAGAGCCAGCCCTGTAAATTGCATGACTCAATAAGGACTTCAAAGTTTGATTTCTAAATAGTGTTTCATATTTGCACAGCATCATTTGCTGAGCTTCTGTGCAGCTGGCCAAACACACTGAGATGACCAACCTTCTGGACATTGTGGGTAAATGAATACTATGGATCTGAGAAAATAAACCATACTTGAAAAGGCAAAGGTAGTCATGGAGGACTACCCTTGTATCTGTAGGAAAATCCACATAAATTTCCCTGTGGTGAGGGTGGGCAAGGATATTTTCAAGGTTAGGTTGGTACGTGGGGGACATTCAGTGGCTCTCAAGGTTAGGTGGGCACATGGGGGACATTTAGTGGCTACTTACTTCCCATCCACGTGCTCACGGTTTTCTGCTTTCGTTTGTGAGTTTCAGTTGAGATGCAGGGCTGTTCAGCCCCTCTCTGGCTCCGAGAACTTTGGGAGAGCGGCTCCTGCTCCTTTCACCCTGGCACTGAAGCTGCAAGCTTTACCTCCTGGAGCTTGTGAGCGTATCCCAGATGCTGGGCAGGTGAGCTTTAAAAGATGGGGTTCCATCTGAGTAATCTGTCAAGCTACAGATGACAAAAAAGCTATTTCTGACTGCAGCCAGAATGAGTGATTACTTTGATAACAAATTAAAACAAGCTCGGAAACTGGAAATTACCAGAATTAAGCTATCTCCAGTGAATGACTGAGCAGCCCTCTTCAGTACATTTTCTTCTATATTAGCCATAAACATGAGCTCTTCATTAATAGAAACGGGTTCATTGCAACCGGCCACAAGGGGAATCTGTTGGATGTGGGACACTAACTTCCAACCTCATGGAGGAGACAACTTGTTCTTAACTCGAGTGCTTTCTTGGGAACTTAAAAATTCTTTATGTCCCCTTTGGCTTCCTGCATATGAAGCCAATTGTAATGTTCAATTTTTAAATGTTCAAATATTTTCTCTGTGTGGGATGTTTATGACACCAAATAATTCCTAGATGATTACTGTTTTTAATAACCATCTAATGACTGTATTAATCAGAAATGTCCTTTTGGCTTATAGAAGGCACAAGGGACAGAGGTAAGAAACAAAGATATTCCTGCTGTGAATAAGTTGCACACAACTTCCGAAATTCTCATTCCAAATACCAGGGGAGGTTTTGAATCCAGTATACCTGCTAATCTTCTAAATTGCCCAAGATGGAATGGGTGCCCTTTGACATCCCCTCCCCCACCATCCCAATTCTTGCACCCTGAACATAGAATTGCATCGTCCTTTTATAGACACTTTTATACAGTGGAAAATGTTGAAGTTTTATTTCAGACATTTTCTGTTATTGCTCTTTTTTCCTGATCCAAGGACCCAGCACATAACAACCTCACACAGCAATGAAACAGAGGGGTTACCATTCCAAAGATAGCAGGATTTTTTTAATTGGTGACTTTTGCTACTTAGTGAGCTAGCAAGGTTGTCCGAATCACAATGACAATCCTGCAGATGCCCCTCCCAACCTCTCTCTGTGGACATTTGCTCAGGTGATAGAGAAATCTTCCATTCCCCTTCACATTCTTCTTGCAAGAATATATGGTATGTGTGTGAGCATGCATGCATGAGTTGTGTGTGTGTGTGTGTGTGTGTGTGTGTGTGTGTGTGTGTGTGTGTGTGTCTAAGGAAATAATGAAAATAGCCAGTAAGAACTTTCCACATTATTGGGTGTTTCATTAGCAGAATCACACTGACTATTTTTTGCATCTGATGAGATGGTAATTTTCCTTCTCTTTCATACTGAGCTTGATGGACAGGCTTTTCTTTAATGTACAAATAATCTTTATGACCCTTGTAAGCAGGTCTGATGATACTCAGCTGAGTAATGTACCAGAACTGAAATTTCCATCTACTTGATGTTTTGCACAGGGGTTTTGATGAAGTCCCTGTCACCTGCTATTAACTTAATATCAAGTCTTAATAGGGTCCCTTTCTCACCATCTCTACGCAGTCGGGGTCCAAATTAATTACTAAGTAAAAATTCTGCCACATAAATCCTCACTTCCCAGGGAGGAAAACACACAAGTGTCTGACTTCATTTGAGGACTTAGAAAGCATCCTGTGGAAGATCTGTCTTCAACGCCTCTACGATACTTGAGTGTTGATGAGAAAATCAGAAGTTCCTACACAGAAGGGCTTTGTTCCTCATGGTCAAACTCTTTTCTTCTTTCTCAGCAGCTGAAGTTTGTTTGCAGTGTGGCATGGTTTGTGTGGTGCATGGTAAAATGTTCCCTGAAAGTATTCTGCTTTTTTGGTTGTCTGCTTTTCTTTTTTTAGGAGGGGGGTGGTGTTCAAAACAGGGTTTCTCTGCATAACCATGGTTGCCCTGGAACTCACTCTGTAGTCTAGGTCAATCTTAACTCAGAAATCAGCCTGCTTCTGCCTCCCAAGTGCTGATATTAAAGGTACACACCAGCTAAGTATTCTATTTTGTTTCATTTTAAATTAACAAGCAATACATTTGGACAATATTCCTTCCTCTTCCCCAACTCCTCGCACATACTCACTACCCCCACCCTCTACATTTCATGATCATGGTCATGTCCTCTCTCTCTCTCTCTCTCTCTCTCTCTCTCACTTGCTCATTCACTTGCTCTAAAAAAAACAACCCCAGAGAGTAACAAAGGTCAAAATAAATCAATAAAAAGATCAATAAGACAACATCGACCAAAATAAAAGTGTGCGTGCACACACACACACACACACACACACACACACACACAAAATGGAGTCTGATTTGGTTGGTGAACCACTCCTGAGCATAGGGCCTGCTCTTGTGTGTGGTTGGTACACCCAGTGATTCTTCATTGGAGAAAACTGCTAGCAGGTTATCAATAGCAAATTGCTTCCTGATTGGAGATGAGACAGCGTATCCAATTCTGATTTTCAGTACTGGGATTTGGTCAGGAGCACTCAATCATAAGTGGGATGTCTTTATCAAGCCCTTACCCTGAAGTCTCCGGAATCTATGGAGAAGAGAAGGGAGGAAGACTTTAAGAGACAGAAGTGGTGAATGTCTCCAAGAGAACAGCATTTTCCAGACACACTATGACTGATGCACATATGAACTCAGAAACTGTGACAGCAAGCACAAGTTCAGATAAGTATTCTTTTTTTATTACTTTTATATTCTTAGGTTATGATAAAATTACATCGCTTATACCTCCCTTTCCTTCCTCAAAACTGCCCCATCCCATATACACTTCTTTGCTATATCTTCCTACATAAAGCCCGCTCCTTCTGTATAATGTTACTGGTATGCATATCTTTAGATTTGACCTTTTGGTATTGGATAACCAACTGGGGAAGACTATTTTTCCCACTGTGAGCATTCCTTAGTTGCCTGTAGTTTCTTCATTACGTAAGGTGATACCTTGGGGTGTTTCCCCTGTCTATTTTAGCATCCTTATATCCACAGATACATGTGGCCCTCACCCCTCATCATAAAAAACTCTCTTTGAGACAAATGGAGACTCTTCTGTTTTGAAATGTCCAGTGTTTCAAAACATCCATGACAGGGTGAGACGAGAATAACTACATCTATTCAAATCCTTATATTCTATAAAAAGTTATGGGCCAATAAAAGTAATGATAATTTTTAAAAAATTGCTTAATAATTATTTGACATCCCTTAAGATTGTATCATTAGAAATATATTTGTTATTAAATATCATTCTTAAAAGTCCAGGGGAAGTGAAGAATGGAGAGAGACATTCAAGAGGACCATTTCTACTTGACCCCAGGTGGATCTGTTGGTCCCACTGGAAGTGATAGGATGATGAGAGAGTCCTGGAGAAAGTGGGGTTGACCAACACCATCATTTGAGAAGATGTTGCAGTCTTTCTGATGTTTGGTAGAACATTTATTATAACTTTCCCTAAGTCAATAGCCAATACTTTCAGATTTCCAAGCCCAATGGAAGAAATCTACACAGACTCAAAAGCAGAACTGAATAGCTGAGTTCCTCAGAAGGTCCCAAGATGATGTGTGTGCACCTCACTTGTTAAGGGAAGTTTGGGGGAAAAACTGAAAACTAAACCAGGAAAGAGGCCATGAGACTTGGATTTCAGGAAAAATGCTGCTCTGGGGAGTGTGGTAGCTTTAGCTTAGTTCTAGAAACTCCAGATGGTAAGTGCTGCTGCCTCAGTGACCCTTCCCTTGATGTAAGAGAACCCAGACCTGTATTGGTTGTGGCATTGGTTGTACAAGCCTGCGTATATATGCCTTTCCAAAGAAAGAGTAACTTAAGAGTTAATAAATTGGAAGTTTATGAAAAAATCATTAAGGCTCATAAAAGCTTCAGTAACACAGAATCCTTTACTAACTAGATGTTTTAAAAAAAATATCACTTTATTCAATTTTCACTTTTGAAGCCTTCAAAAGTTTCCCTCAGACCTACCTGGACATGGGCTCATTGTATCTGAAGTCCTTTGCTTCACTTACTGCATTTTTTCTCCCTGGTGCCTGAAGCAGCATGACAACTCAAAAAAGGTCAAGAGTACTTTGAAATTTGTGCTTCCTGGGCCTTTATGCAGCATCTGACCCTTCGGGCTACAGCAGTATAGACCCTTGCTGTTCCATCAAGGGAAGGACCACTAAGGCAGGACTTACCATCTGGAGTTTTCTAGAACTGGGATAAAGTTTCCATATTCCCCATAGTGTCTTTCCTGAAATCCGAGCTGTATCACCTTGTTCCTGGTCTGGTTTTCCACTTTCTTCCTACACTTGCCTTAAAAAGTAATGTCCATACGGGTCATGTTGGGACCATCTGGGAAACTCAGCTATGGCATAGTGCTGTCGGGTCTATCCACTCAACTATTGCTCATTCTTTGTGTCTAAGCCCAAATGTGTAATCCTCTCTCCCACTGTCATCTCTCCTCTCTCCTGTTAAAAATGTAGGATTATCATAAATACATAACTCAAATCGTTGAGGGAGGCCATTTTAAAAATGGTTTTAATTATTTATCTGTTACAAATTACAGTTTATAAAATATTCCCATTTATTTAATGTATTTTATTCTCAGAGTAAATATTATAAATCTATAGAACAAGCAGGGCCAGTTGATGGATTAGAGCACATACCTGTGCCTTTGGCTTTCATTGACTGCTTTTCTAGAAAGTCAAATGTTCATGCTTCAGGATGCCTTTCTCTTTCTTTAACACAAGCTTGACTTAAACCCTTACCTTTCTTAAGGCACAGCTGTCATCTTTAAGTGATAAATGTGCCTCTGCTTCTTGGCTCAGGCCCACATGTTCTTAATAATTATATTGTTTCCTCATATCTCTATGACCAGGATGCGAGGAGTATTTTCAGTTGTAATATTTGCTCATCTCCTCAGTCTTATACTGGATGTACTTTGGACCCTAGTGGAGCCACACCAAGTACTGCAGATACGAGTGTTTTATACCACCTAGGTCATTCTGTAACCTTCAGAGAGCAAAGCTCATGAGCAAGGAGAGACAATGAAACCCTGAAGGATGAAGACAGAATATGTGAAAGAAAGCTGTGCACAAAATGCATGAGAGAAACTCTTGCTAGAACTGCTCCTTTCTACAAGACCCACTGCCAAGGATTCTAGATCAGTCACAGTAAAACTCAACTTAACTCATTCCCACTTGCTATCCTTTGACTTCCTTTCACTTATGCCCTGAAGATAGTCTCTTCTGCCATTACGCTGGTGTTTGGTTCATTAACACCCAGCTAATGAGATTGTGCCTGTCAGTAGGATCCTTTTCAGCTTTTCTACAAGTTTTTCTGCTGTGCTATGTAAAAATGCATCTCCAGCCTGCCTTTACTCATGGTAGCCTCCAACACTGAGATATGGGTGCCTCTACAGCAGGTTTTCCAGTACCAACCCTGACTCCAAATCTTTCAACACAAAGTCTTCAATAGCATATACTGGTACCTCACAGTGGTTGGGGTTTGCTGCTGTTGTTGTTTGCTGGCTTGCTTGTTTGTTTTTTAAGAGTTCATACATATAATTGTAAAATCAGTCAAAAGGATGGAAGCTGATGTTTGAACTGTCTTTCTCAGAATAGGCAGATCAACTATAACAGATTGTCATCATTCCTGCATTTTCCCCACTCAGTCCCCGACCTGTACCCTTTGCCTGCAGCATCTCGGTGGCTATTGTGCAAATGGAATAAGCAGAGATGACCTCCCCAATGAATTCCTGGTAATTTTTTTAAGTGTGTGGATTATCTTAACACAGAGAAAAGAGTGGTGTTCCATCCAGGTAGCATGCAACATTATTCAAGAATTAGAGGAAATAAAGAAATGGCTCCATGTTGAGGATGTGGCTCAGTTACAGTGTTTGTCTGACAGGCCTGGAACCTTGAGTTTGATCCCCAGAATTTCATTAACTGCTTGTGACAGCTCCTATCTGTGATCCTATCACTTAGCAGGTGAAGAAAGGAAGATCAGTGGTCATTGTGGCTAGGAAGTTCCAGGCTAGCATGTACTACATGAGACCTGTTTTCAAAAAAACTGGGGAGGATATTTTTTCCCAGAATCTCAGCAAAGGTTCTCTATATACAGCAAGATTCCTTCTGCCCAGAAAACTCACCTGAAGCTGACAATAGTGGTCTAGTACATCCCTAAAGCTCAGATTGTCTTTAATGTGCTCCACCGTGATTCTGTCTGTACAAAAGTCTGTGTGCCTGATGCTTCCTTTGCTGTCATAAATTGTAACTAGGTACTGTTATATAGGTGCATAATAAAGTGCTCAAGAAAAAGGAAAGTGTTAAACAATGATAGAAGAGAGAAGAATTAAAACATGGGCAGGCACTGTGTCTTCCTCACTCCCACTTGAGAATTCATCCATATCTAGCCCCCAGAATCCCACATTGGTGATGAATATCCCTAGTACAGGGTGAAAAGCTCTAGCTCTTATGCCAAGCAGATGAATAAGGTAACACAGCTGAAGGAGAAACTGGTGGACAGGACTTTACCACCCAACTTCCAAGTGCCCCCTTTACAGCACCAGGCGAAGTTGCCCGTGCAGTTGAACCTACATTGCTGGTGTCTCTCTCCATTCTGTGTAAGTGTACACCATCATGGATGCAATAGGAAGGTTTCACACTGTCTAGTCATGAAGAAACCTGTAGGAGAGGGAACAACTCTGATTCTCTAAAGTCTCCAAATTTGCTTTGCTCTCAGGAGTCTCTATTCCACTTAATATGATTCTTCCTTGTGGTGACATATGCAAGAACGCTTCCAAGGAAGGTTGTAAGTGCTGATGTGGAAGGAGGATGCAAGGGCCTAAGTGTTTTTGTTTCTATCTAATAGGCACCTACTGAAACCAGCTAAAGGGCATCACAAACTGTCCTTGCCTCTCCAGAGCACAAATAGCATTTATCTCTGGGCAGCGGGCAGCGCAAACGCGGGTTTTTGTCAACCTGTCAATTTTTTTTTTCTTAAACAGAAAGCAGAGTTCAGTAAATAAAGATAAATGATTGTGCTCCTTGTCTGCGGACCCTGGAGCTAAACTGAACAGGCCTCTTATGGTTTGGCCCTGCTTCATTGACTGTTCAGACAGCCCAGTAATGCGACAGATGTACCCAGCCGTTCCCTCTTCCCTGCTGTCCATTACATTATGTTCATTTTGTCTGAGATGCCATTAGAAGTCTCAAGGTCAAAGAAGTCACAGGGAAGAAAAGAGGATGACTAATTTTTTCTTGCAGCTCTTCATTGCTCAAAGAGCCTCCAGACAGGTGGGCTCCTGCTTTGCAAGAGGCACGGGGCGGGGGGGGGGGGGAGCTTGCAATTTACTTGAAATAAAATGCAGGTGTGCAATTAACCTAGACACACTTCTGGCAACCTGCACAGCTTGGCATTGGAAATTTTATTTGAATCAGGGGAGAATATTATTTGTGATATTTTCCTAAATGACAAATGAATGATTTACCTGCAGCAATGTGCTAAGGAACAGAGCTTGCAGTACATAGATTTTTTTCTCTCCTTCCTTTATTTCTTATTCTCTCTCTCTCTCTCTCTCTCTCTCTCTCTCTCTCTCTCTCTTTCTCTCTCTTTCTTTCTTTCAGAAGGAAAAGGCAATAGACTTCTGATACTAAATAGTGTTTCCCTTAAGGTTTCAGGAGGACATCATGCAAATAGGGAATTTGTCCCTGCTTAGCAGCTGTGATTATGCACGTAATGGTCCTTGAATTTATATAGTATGTTACTCCTGAGCTCGAAACACTCACTGCACATGGCCACATCATTAACACTTAGAGTCAGAGAATGTGAAAACTGGAAGAGTGTATAGACCACCTGCTTTACCTCTTGCACAGACAGAAAAACACGTTAAGCTATTAGAGAGCCTCTTCTACCTGCTTTGTCCATGGGAAGTAGGTTATTCTTACAAAAGGTGGAAGATGCTACAGTTTCTTCATTTCTGAAAGCCCCAACATCTTATGTAAGCTTGGTATGAGGAGTGAGGCTGTATCATACACAGGCAGTTAGAATTATATAACTGGAATGTAGTTACCTCCAGAAACCAAAGAGCTCTGAATATCCAGAGAGGAGAGGCAGGGAGAGGACCCAGTTACCCAGTTTGCACCACAGTTATAATGATACCCATTCATACTTGCTTTATAATATGTTTTGAGATGTGAGATTACTGTTGGAAGAAAAATTCTTTCTTTCTTATAATGATCCCAGGGGAGTTCTCATATGGTAAAGCATTGGAAAAGTTACCATCTAACATTGATCAAGTCTGAACAAACAGGAGGATAAAGTGCCTTCCTTCCAATAGTTTGTAGAGTTGAAGCTGAGAAAAGCAGAAGTATTGAGACCAGCAGAATAACCATATGTGCATTGGTAAGTCTTTTGCTTCTATCTGATTGAATCCAATGAGCATTTACTGAGCGTCCTATGAGAGTTTATTATTGCAATAGATGGAGAACTACGTTGAGGACCAGAAAATGCAACTCTTCCCAAGCTTTCCAATGTGAGCAAAGAAAACCTAGAAAAAGCACAAATAGCCACACATTTAGAACTATAGTGCAGCGCACAACCACCTGTCTGTGCTCCATGCACTACCATACAGTTCACTAGCTTCGGGCAAGGGGCTGGAGGTTGAAATGCACAAAGACACACAGAGACAGCACAGACAGAGAGACAGACAGACAGGGAGACAGGGACTTCTAGTCACTGGTAAGAAGCCCTTTATTCAATAGCACCATGGAGGCTTATATACCCAACAATCAGGTGGGCCAACAGGTGAAAACCTTATCCTCTGATTCTCAAGGCAAGGCAACACATGCTCATGAAGCACAGCTTTCAGTAACTCAAATCAGAAGGAAAGGAAAGATCTCTAACAGGGAAGAGCAGCTGAAGGCCAGGACTCCGAACGGTCCCAACACTACAGCACCAGTATGTACAGTTAAGAAAACAGGAGAACAAAATATAACTCAGATGAAGAGACAAAAACTCAAATTGAGTCTATAAGGGAGCTTGGAGAACATTTTTTCATTTTTGAGTTACCTGTATGTCCATATGACATTTTCATTTACGGGGGCACATACTTGTGTCATTACATGTGCACATGTGTTTGGGAGCATGGAAATGACTGAGATTGATGCTGAGAATCACTCTCTACCTCCTTTTCCATCTTATTCATTGAAGTAGGGTCTCCCAATCAAACCTAGACCAAATCAATATGGTTCATCTGGCTAGTCAGTTTGCCATAAGGATACTGACTCTGCTTTCCAAGAATGGAAATACTGGGACACACCAGAGCCATACAAAATGTATTTAGATTCTCATATTCACACAGCAAGCACTTTAAACACTGAGACATCTCCCATCCTGAGAACATCTCTTTAGCAGAGACGTGGCTGAGAAATCACTTGAATGTAACTGCCCCACCTCAAAAGAAACATAACATGCTGCTCCATGCCCTCCCCAACTCCAGGCCATAATTCTTTTGTGTTCTATTCTGCCTCTCTAGATCATACACAGCGAGAATGCAACAAGAAAGCAGGGTTTAAGGCAGAAAAAGAAAAGGGGCTTTCTCTTTAAAACACAGAGCTTGGTGACCAATGACCATGACAGTTGGTAAGGGATGACCATAGAAAACAACCTCATTTGGTAAGCACCACTGAGTAAGGTCCCAGTGTAGAACTTACAGTTATACCCTGAAACAGCGACAGTAGATAATAGGTGATGCAGAGTCTCTCCTGGAGAACCCACTCTAGAGGAGGCAAGTGAAAAGAGCAGAGAGATGTGGATAATTCAACATAAACCAAGCTTAATGGGAGAGAGGCAAGTGTGGTGCTACCAAAGCCGGGGACAGCCAATGTTTGTCACACCATAGCAAGATGTAGTTCCTGTGTTTCAGATCTCATGATACCTTCATGTTGGTTTGTTTGTGTAAAGGTATTTCATTCTCATCTTAGTTAAGCTTTCTATTGCTGCGATGAAACACCATGACCAAAACAAACAAACAAACAAAAAACCAAGTTGGGGAGGAAAGGGTTTATTTGGCTTAGACTTCCATATTGCTGTTCATCACTGAAGGAAGTCAGGAGGAACTCAAACAGGACAGGATCGTAGAGGCTGGAGCTGATGCAGAGGCCATGGAGGGGTGCTGCTTACTGGCTCACTCAGCTTGCTTTCTTACAGAATTCAGGACTACCACTCAAGGATGGCACCACCAACAGTAGACTGGGCCATCCCCCATCAATGACTAGGAGAATGACTTGCAGCTGGATCTTATGGAGGTGTTTTCTCATTTGGGGTTTCTTCCTTTCAGATAACCTCAGTTTGCATGTCAAGTTGACATAGGACTAGTCAGCACATTGTCCTCAATTTAAAGAGATCCAGAGCAGAATCTACACCTCTCTTTCTCTAGAACCACTGATCTGCTCTCTTTCCCTTGAGTTTCACATCTTGGTAAAAGGGAGCATCATGCTTGCTACCACTTCTCCATGTGCTCAAAGTCAAGGAGTCATCCTTCACTCCTCTCTCCTTCATTCCTTACACCTAATCATCCCTTAAATAACCCTAAAAGCTCATGCTCTGAATCAATGACCTAGACCAAGGTACCATTCATTCTCCCTCCTCTCTCTCTCTCTCTCTCTCTCTCTCTCTCTCTCTCTCTCTCTCTCTCTCTCTCTCACACACACACACACACACACATACACACACACACACAGTAGTCCATGCTTTGTCTCACTTTCTTGGCTCTTGATTCACTGATCACTAGAAAGGACGTGTTCTTTCTTTAATACACATGTAATCAAAGCTTTCTTTTTATTTTTGACCTTAGAATTAAAAGCAGAACTGCTTTATTTATTGCACAGTTTTCCCTACTGACTTCTCCAATCTCGCTTCTCATTAGTTTTCTTTCCTTTTACACACAGCATTCAACTTTGTTAATATTGAGTTCTATTGGATTCCTTAATATCGCCATGCTTTCTTCCCCCTAAAAATATTGCTTTCATACCTGAATTCATACTGTGCAAGCTCACTAAGGCATATGGCCAAAGACAGAAAGTGGCATGTGTGCCACTTGGCTACTTCCACTTTATTCTTACATTTCAAATGAAACTTCACTTCCTCCAGCATTCCCCTGTTCCAATCCCGCCTCAATTGCTCTGCCACAAAACGTGCCCTACTTGGTTGTTTGTTTAGATATACATCCTTAGGATGGATCATGTGGTTCCATAGTAGATTCCACAGGGTCCTTACCTAGCATTAATAAATACCTGCGTCTCGTCCCCAGAACCAAAACAGAAAGAAAGAGAGAAAAAGGAAGGAAGGGAGGGAGAGAGGGAAAGATAGAAAAAAAGAAAGAAAGAGAAAGAAAGAGAGAGAAAGAGAAAAGAAGGAAGGAAGGAAGGAAGGAAGGAAGGAAGGAAGGAAGGAAGGAAGGAAGAAGGAAGGAAGGAAGGAAGGAGCATCTTACTCAGAGGACAGGCAGGTCTAACTTGTGCCTAGCTTAAACCAGTTCAGTAAATTATGAATTACTGATTGAATAAATGATTACGAGGTGAAATACAGAGCACTTAATCTCAGGTAAGCAAGTCTCCATAGACATAAAGGATACCCTTTATGTGAAAATTAGGTACATTGGAAACACTTTAAAAGGTTCTTATCCCAGCAGGCTGTAATAGGACTGGGTCAGACTGTGGCTGAGATTGTCATTTTCCTGAGCATTAAATTTGTTCACAATTGTTAATGGGTCTGAAAAAAAAGCAATTATAATGGTAACAAATTAGGGGTCTGTTACACTAACTAACTTTTCTCTATTAACACAGAATTTACTTTGAAGAGCAGAAAGAGCAAAGTGAGCAGATTTCATAATTGCACAACTTTATTTTCACTTTGCTCTAACTTTCCCAGCAAAGCACAAAGAAAGCTTTGCTTAAATGGGCTATTACCCCCAGCATCTCCAGATTACAAGAAACCGTGTAACCTTGCTCCTTTCCTAAGGTGCCTGGAAGTCATCATGGTGTCAACTCTGTCCTAATGATGAAAAGGCTCTCAAATTTCATGTTTATTAACACACAACCGTGTGATTTTGAACTTAAAATCTTTGTTCACACACCTGAAGAGATCATCTGAGTGAACTAGTTCTAATTTTCACTTCACAACACTGGAGCTAAGGTCAAGAAAAGTTAAGGGTCTCCTTCTGACATGAAAATTCTGGAACCAGGAAAACTCTGATCTAATGAACAGAGATGTGAGAGTGACCTTGAGTGCAGAAGAGAGGAGATGGATGTAAAGCAAATGCAGAGTAGAAGTTTGCTTGCTTAGATGAGCTAGCTTAAGGTAGCTGTGTCTTACACATTTCCCTGAATGTGGGAAGTGAGTGTTTGCAACAACCCAGATTTCCCTCCATTTCTTGATGTGTTTCCATCGTGACACTAGAGCAGACAATGGGGCTGCCTGGTACAGGTGGATCCCTAGCATGGTGCGTTCAGCCACACCTAGCAACCATGTCCGTTCCAGCCATCAGTGGGTAGAACCTCTTTGTGCAGGTACCAGACTCCTGAAGAACTTGCAAGGCCAGCATTCCTGATACTTTCCTCCATCTCATCCAAGCGTTAAGAACAATTCTGAGCCGCTTCAGGATTCTAAATTCGATCCTAGTCTCTAGGCATTGACTGCCAGGGTCATGGTGGGCGAACACGCAATTCAGTTGGCTTTATTAAATAAGCACAGCTGAAACTGGTTTACTATGTCCTATCTTTTCCAGGTGTTGTATTTAGATTTGTCCATTGGATAAGTTTTTCACAGCTGGCAAGATTAGTTCACATATCTTACTAAGCTAAAAAAAAATAGTAAACTAATAAAAGTGAGAAAAGATTCAAAAGTAAAATGAAAGCTTATCTGTCTAGCAAAGTGACATAACACATATGTTTTTAAGTAAGATTTTGACTTTGGAACATGCAGGATAACTGTTGCTTTAAAGTCAGAAGTGAGAAGAAAGTCAGTAATGCCCTCTTCATGGCTACTGCCAATGATGGAATTTTAAGCTCTCTTCTGGTGCCTCCCATCAGCAGAATTTCATATTCCCTTCATAGTTTCCCCAGATGTTGTGATAAAATACTGTGAGTATGGTGACTTGAGAGAAGAGGGTTTAGTCTGTGTCATGGTTCAAGTTCATGATCAGCTGTAGCAGGTAACTCATTTGGTCCCATCACATCTACAGTAAGAAAGCAGAGAGAGAAATGCTTGCTGCTGCTCAGTTCTCTTCTGTCATACAGACCAGGATCACAGATACTACACCTACAGTCTAGGATCTCTCATGGAGTGTGCTCACTGGCCTGTATTTTATTCGATTTCAAAATCAGACAAGTCAAAAACTAAAATTAACAATGACCTTACCTAGTCACGTTCTCTCTCTCAAACTCTCCCTCCTCTTCTCCTGTGGGACGCCACTCTGATTTCTCTTTCTAACACATAGGTCATTTGTTCTCCTCCTCACTTCAACAAACGAACACCAGGCTGCTCCAGTGTCGAGTCTTAGATTTTTTTTGTTGCGTACACATATGCCTCGACGGAATTCATCAGTTCTGTAGCATACTTGTATGCATGAAAGGATGAATGTTGCAATGAGGGGCTCGGGCTGCGTTCCCAGCACAGGGCCCCTTGTTCTGTCCCGCCCGGCTCCCAGTGCATACTCGAAATAATTACACGGAAACTGTATTTATTTAAATACTGCCTGGCCCATTAGCTCTAGCCCCTTATTGGCTAACTCTCACATATTATTTTAGCCCATCTCCATTAATGTGTATCGCCACTTGAGTGGTGGCTTACCGGCATGAGTCTAACCCGTGTCCATCTTGTGCTGGAGAAGCATGGCGTCTGCTCTACTGCCTTCTCTCTCACAGCATTCCCTTCTATCTACTCCGCCCACCTAAGGGCTGCCCTATCAAAAGGCCAAGGCAGTTTTCTTTATTCATTAATGGTAATCACAGCACACAGAGGGGACTCCCAAATCATCCCTGAGGACACTCCTACAAATCATCCCTGAGGACACTCCTACACCAGATGAATGATGACTGTGTTAGATAAATATTAAACCTTAAAAAAGCACAGCTATTTTGTATAAATGTTGCAAACAGAGAAATTGAGTCTCTAGTTCTTAGTGCTGGTGAAGATTCTCCCCCCATCTCAAAAACAACAACAACAAAAAAATCAAATACAAAAAAAGAGACTAAAATTTTGTCCCTAAATATCAACAGTCTGTTGGGAAAGGGGAACCACCCCATTCATAAAGCCAGACTTTATCACCTGAATCCTTTTAGACTTAGCATAATACCCATCACTGTCAAAAGTGAAACACTTTGCCCCGCTAAGTGAAATGTTCAGCATTTATGATATCCATGGCTCTCTAGACTCTTCTGCTTTTATTTTTGTGATGCCTTTGTGAACATGGTAATTGGGTTGGACAATGGCTGAGTCTTTAATCATCCTTCCAAAACAAACATGACAATAGCAAAGAGAATATTGCATTTTGGGTTTTTTTTTTCCTATTACGCGAGTGTGGCTTCAGATTTGGGAGAGGGATCTTGCATCTCCCGCTGCAAGTCAGCATTCCTGTGGCTAAGGTTTGCATAGTGGCAGTATTTTCATCCATCTTCCTACAAAAGTGTCAGCACTCTGGTCACTATGTTACAGAAATACACCTCTGTGTAAGTGGGGACTGTAACTCAGGTGGCCGAATGTTTACCTTGTTGAGAATGTTTACCTAGAATCTTTACTGTACCTCTGTGACATGATTTCTGTAGTACACGTTCTGCCAGAACAGTGCATTTTCTATCATATAATAGCTAGACAATAAATATTTGCCACTTTCTATACTGCAGATCTTCTTTAGGAACTCCTATTCTTAGGTGTTAAAGCAGCTTTTCACCTATCTAGAATTTGTTGTTAGTTTTAGTTGGAGCAGCATAGGCAGTTCAGTCTTGCTGCACTGAGTACCTAATGTGTGAAAGTTAACAGCCTGTCTCACTATTCTTCACAGGGATGTAGTAAGAAGTAATCAGTACCGTATACTCTGAAGACATCACTACTATTAGTAGGATCCCAATCACAGCCAATTGTTCCTGAAGAGCAAAGATTTGGGGCTAGTGAGATGGTTCCACAGGTCACAGTGCTTGTTTACAAGACTGATGACCTGAGTTAGGATGCCAGAGCCCACAGCATGAAAGGAGGGGATGAACTTAATTTGTTTTCTCAAACCTCCATATATATGACATGACAGGTGTGCATGTGCACACATGCACACAAGAAAAAGAATCAAAGAAGCAAAAGAAATGCAACCTCTGGGTCTGTGTTCCCAATGCTGGTGATAGCTGAGTCACCTTTAGATGATCCCTTGGCTTCACCCTAGACTAATTATTGCCCAGGAAAAAAATACCTGGTCATTGATAACTTTTCAAGATTCTCCAGATGCTTCCAAAGCAAAACCAATGCTGAGCACCACACTACTGATGGGTCTACTGACATCATGGGTCTATGACTGGGGTCCATTGAGATGATAACTCTCAAGTTCGTGAAAAGGGTTAGTGTTCATACCTTTGTCAATGCATTGCTACAAGACTAAGGTTATCCACTGAGCATATAGAAAGTATCCTCCAGGATTAAATGGGGTACAGTAATGAGAGCTAGGTTCACAGATGAAACCAGAGTAATTTCTTTCTATGCACACTCAGGAATGCTTCCTTAAGTTTAATTTTCCTCACATATACATAACCCTATGTCTAGTATATTTTTCATTTCTGCTTATAAAAGTCTTCCAATGTATGTTAGGATTCAGGTGGAATCTCAGTACATGCCAATTTCCAGTCACACACTGGACAGATCACTTGGGAATAAATATGGCAATGTGTACACCTGAGGGAAAATGGAAGAGTGATACAGAAAGAGAGATGAGAGATCTTATCAACCATTGTTCGGACCTTGGCTGCTACAGTAGGAAGACAATGAGGATGAGGGGTTAGCATATTTAAGTTACAAAGAAAACAAATATAAAAGTAATTGTCAAGATAAAAAACAAGACCTACAGGGTATAAAAACCTGAACACTTCCTGGTCTATCCTTGGTGGGAAGATTGAGCTGAACAGTATATCACACAAATAGAGCAATAAGAAGGTAATTTTAAATGCTCAGGGTGGAACTGGAGAGGTCTCAGCAGATAAAGGCACTTGCTGCCCGTCTAATGGATTGTGTTCATATCCTCAGTCCCACATAATAGGAGAGAATGAACTTCCACAAGTTATTCTGACTTCCATACATGTGCCTTTATACAAGAGCACATACACACACACACACACACACACACACACACACACACACATACATACACACACACACTCAGAGTTGCGAGGACCATACGAAGAGTAAGCAAACAAATAAATATAACCTAAAAAGTTTTTTTTTAAAAAAAGTTCATTGAAAGGAAGCCTTCAATCTTCAGGGGAAACTTATCAAAAGAGCTGTGCCACACAATGGCAGAGTGCTGCGTTCTCATTATATGAGCGTTCTACCAGTTCAGAGCATCTACCGCACACCATTTATTTTCTTGAGACAGTTCCAAGAAGAAAAATGCCAAATAATTATGTTCTTTTCCACACATATTGCTATTCAATATGAAAACAAATCTGAGGAAGGAGAAAATAATTTCTCTTTACCTTTCTAACACAATTTACTTTTATTAGCTAAGCTCTTTATACCTGAGAATATGATAAACTATTGTGGTCTACTTCTTAAATCACAGTCTTCATTTTCTCTTAATTCCCACTCTGACTGCACAACATGAGGAAAGAGTTTCTCAATAATGAGTATGCAGCAAAAATAACTAAGATGATATACATCGCTCTATTTTCTCACATTTTTGATTGAAAAAATTCATGATACTTGCTACATTACAGTAATGAGAATAATTATTCCCAACATATTTAATAAAGTACTTTAGATTTGACTATTTCTATTAAATTAACCAGATGGTGGCAGCACATAATTTTTATCTAGAAATATACATTAATTATTAACAATAAATGTAGGGTAAAACAACAGACTTCAGTCACATAGCAGCACATCTGCAAAGGAGATTGTTGGCAATTTGAAAATGCTAATTCTGTGATTAATCTTCCATTTGGCTACTGAGCAACAGAAGCACCACAAAAAGTATTTAAGATGAATGATGACACACTCATGCTTCAAATTACATTCCCATTCCATGCAGCAGAAGGACACTTTGGGAGGCAACAGGAACTTTTGTCACAAATCACTTTATAAGATATATTCCATTGTTTTTATTTGATATTCACTTTTGAGGAAACGAAGTATATTCTTTTCTTCTCTTCCAAAGACTTGTTTTGGGGGCAACATTTAATTTTTAATGAAATTTTGAAATGATAATGTAATTACATCTTATCTCCCCTTATTTTCTCTCTCTCCAACTTTTCTCATATAACCCTAGTTGCTCCCCATCAAATATAGGGGCTCCTTTTCTTTTAATTGTTGTGACATATATTGCTAAATGTATAAAGACAACCTGCTTAGTATATATAATGTGACTTACACATATAAGATGATCAACATGGCATAACTCCCCTAATGTGCAATAGTACACACCTTGGTCATAAACAACAGCTCTCTGATTGGTTAAGACATGCAACAAGAGTAAACTCAGGCTTGATACAGGAAACCTAGCCAGCTAACTGGGGCGAGACAGTCATGGGTCTTAGAAGATAATCTACCACTGACTCTTCATCAGTTCAGTTCTTAACTACATTCTAAATATTTATTCGTATACACACAAATGAGTGTAGTTCTTATTCCTCATCAAGGAATTTTGTCTTTTTAACAAGTGAACCATCACAGTAAACAAATACGTTTAAATGCACCATTCTGAATTCTCCCTTCACAGAATCACCAATTCCAAATCTCTGATATTTACCCTTGAACAGAATTAAAAAAAAGTCCTTGACTGTTGCAAATCTATAGTGTTTTTAAATTAGGAATTGTGGTGGTTTGAAAGAAAATGACCCCCAAAAGGAGTGGGGGACCGCCATAATTATTAGAAGTTATGGCCTTGTTGGAGGAAGTGTGTCACTGTGTGAGTGGGATTTCAGGTCTTTTTCTCAAGCTTCACTTAGTATGACATTAAGTCAACTTCCTGTTGCCTATAGGATGTAGGACTCTTAACAGCAGCGCAATGTCTGCCTGCATGCCCCCATGCTCCCAACCATGATGATAATGGGACCACCACAGTTCATTGTTTTACTTCTAAGAGTTGCCATGGCCATGGTTTCTCTCACAGCATAGGAACCCTAACCAAGCTAGGAATGCAATGTGTGATGCTCCCCCTCCTCTAACTGAGAGAAACATGACCATGGAGAAGTTACAAATAATCAAGAGAATGTATTAAGGACATTCTACAAGAGCACAGATGTGAGAAGAAGAGGTTCTAACTGCAAATAAAAACCAGGAAAAGACAAATGAGGCTGTTGACACTAAAAATTGCATCTTAGTGGAATCCACATTGGCTAAACAAAACTTGATCACAAGACTCAAGGAATGTCATTTTTTTTTTAGCTGAATCTTATAACTTAGAAAAGTAGATTGGTGGTATAGTTTTAAAAGTCTATGTTGTAGAACTTGTTTATCTTTGCTGTAAAATTTTTGACAAAATCCAATGTTCTTTCATAATTAAAAAAATCACTACTCAGCCAAATGAGAATAGCATCAACCTGATAAAGGATATCTACAGAAAACTCACTGGAAACACTCAATTTTGAGACACTAAGACCATCACTATGATAAAGATATGGACTCTCATCCTTCTATTCAACTATTATCCAGGATGATTAGACAAAAGAATGAGATAACAGGAATCAAGACAGAAAATAATGTTGTCAGTACTTGCAAGTAATGTAATCATATATCATTAATTCTAATGACTCTCTAGAAAACTCTGAAAATTGTTGGTTCAGTAAGTTAGTAATTTTGAATTTTGATATATAAAACTCAATTACACTTTTACTTTGGTTGTAGGACAAAAGAATTAATCTGGAACTTAGGTAATTTAGAATTCAGATACATAAAATTCAATTATACTTTCACTTCAATTGTAGGACAAAAAAATTACTATGGAACTGAACAAGAAAATCTACTGCTGGTTAATATTCATAATGCCAGAAGGTTCTATGCAGACTATCTATAAAGCAATTAGTGGTCTTTACTAGAACTGAACACTGTATGCTAAAATATCAATCTGCCAGGCAAGATGTACCTATGGGTGCAATAGTGGCATGACTGTTATGGGAGTAACCAACCAGTTTCTGATTGGATTTGAGGCCTTCTACACAGGAGGAGAGTTATGCCTGAATCTGTAAACCTAGTGAAAAACCATAGTAATTGATGTTATGGGCCCTAGGAGAAAACCTATCATTGTTTTGCTACATGGTTATGCTGTCAAATAGCCTTCTAAATATTGTTAATAATAATAATATATTTTTGCTGCTCTCTACCTTACATTGATTCCTAAAGGTCTTCAGCAGTAATAGCAATGCCATATTCCTCCATTGTTTAAATCAAGTTAATTTGGCAATTTAATTTAAATGATAGGTATTGAAATAAGTGATGACATTTCATACCACCCAGAGCACACATGAAATTCCCTTGACACTGTCTCATCTCTAACAGTCTAGACTGAAGTCCTGGGTATTTCTTCCTCCTTTGTGATCAGAAAGCCTATCTGGGACAACACAACTGGGTGAAGGGGAACACACAATGCATAATAAAGGATGAAGCAGCTGCAGTCTCCTTAGTGGTTCATAAGGAGTGAGCATTCATACATGTCCTACTTCAGACACTGCTCAAGTACAGTGAAGCACATGATAGATATTAACTGATTTAAAGTACCAGATATGTCTCAGTGTGTGCCTAAATAACTCAGTCCCTGGAAGATATAATAGCATGGAATTTGATACTGAGCATCACTGCACTTTCTCACTCCCTCATCTACTTTAGCCCATTGTACCATCATAGACTGTGATACGAGCCTTAAACTGTACATACAAGAAGCATGATAGGTAAAGGAATTAGGCAATGTGTTAAAAGTAAGTTAATTTAAAATTAAAGAATGCAAAATCTGAATCCAATTGCTGTGATCTTTATAGGGTTTCATGCTAGATACAAATCCTCATGTGACAGAGCAGGTAACTCTATCCTAGCTACAACATAGTCAGAGGTGATTCCTGAGGAAGAAAATGAATGTTATAAGATGATAATAATGATGCCACTATTATATATGTTGCCAAATAGAAGCTCACCAGAGGTCAGGTGTCACCAGCTAGTCAACTAAAAACAAGTACGCCATTGATCCTCTGGTGTCCTAGACATTCTCAGGAAGTAGATAAATATGATCTTAAAAACAACAAGCCATCAACTGTACTAGCTGAGAACAATAGCCATGATGTAACTTATTGGCAGATCCTTGTATTTTCATTAGAAATTAAAAATGATTTTCTTCTGAAATGTCTTCTGTGAGCTGAACAAGGAAGACACCAATAGATGTGCCAAAGAGAATGAGAAAAACCCCACAAAGCCTCAGTCCTACACAAAGAACTATAGGCAACAAAGGAATTTTTGGAATAGGAGAAATAGTCTTCCCGGGGGAATAATACACCAAATGGTTATCCAATATCAAAATGTTATTCCTGAAATTATACATACAGGTAACATTATATAAATTTAACAGGTTATGTTTAGAAATACATGTATGCATGCATATATTAACAATTAATGAAAAGAAAGGTCATAAATTTGAGAGTACAGAGGGATATATAGGAGGGTTTGGAGGGGAGAAAGGGAAGAGGAAAATGTTGTAATTATATTATAATCTCAAAAGGAAGTAAAAGAAGAAAAATGCTGGTATCTTCTTTGCTTTTTCAGGCTGGTAGGCAAAGAGTAAACACAAACATATTTAAATTCACTTTCTGCGTGCAATAAACATTACTGTGAGAACTCCTAATGAGGACAGAAAGCGTCAATGACACAGACCAACCATTGGGATGAGAACAGAAATATCAACATAGGCACAATCTCCTAATTTTCTCATCTTTTTGTACATTAGTTGGTTAATGGACTTGAGCCAGGATATCCACAGACAAAACAAAGTGGATAATTGAACAATTATCTGATGAATTTAAACACTAACAAAAGTGACTTTGGATAATTGGGAATTTGTTCTAATCCTCTGGAGCAACTTTTTTTTGTGTGTGAAAATTATGTGGGTGGTGGTTGATATGCTCATGTACTCCTACATAGCCTCTACATATTAGAGCTACCTAAGCAGACTTACTGTGCCTAGTAGAGAGGCACTGCCTGATGCAGAGCTATGGTACCATCATTAGAAGTTTAATTCGCAGGTGAGACTGTGAAACCTTAGTATCAACACTTTTCTAAAAGCAGACTATCCATGATGTAAGAGAGAACTACATCTTTCCAGGTATCACTTAGATCCAAGCTTTTTCATTAGACAGATTCATAGAAGGTAGTAGTAGAGGCTGCACTCTAACATTCTTGCTTAAGGAACACCTGGATCTCTATGGCAGTATGTATGTGGATGAGGAGAGCAGCTTTTGGGGCCTAAGCATTTCCATGTGGCCCTGATTCATGACTGGTTTCTGTGAAACTTTGCATTGATAGTGCTTTTACATGCCAGTATTTACTATCTACATATAATAAATGAGGAAACTGAAAATTGGAGAAAATTAGTAACTGGCTTAAAAATCATATATTGGGGAACTGGAAGAACCAATACCAGATCTGGTTTAACTAGATCCAAAACTGTTGTATTATAATGGCTTCATTATTACCTTTAATAGGTAATAATTACCTAAAAGGTGAAAGCAAACTGTCTCTTAAATTTCTTCCCCTATTAGGAAGTGCTTTCATTGTGATATGCAATAAAATAGTCTTGCCATTGTATTGGATAGCATGTTTGTTATGAAAAAAGAACAAAACCATGTGCCAGAAACTATTAAAGGGAGGAATTTATTTCAGCTCCTGGTTTAAGGGGATTCAAACAATGGTCACTTGTCCCCATGAGCTTGGACAGAAAATCAAGGCAATGGGAATGTCTCAACAAAGCAAAGAAGGGGGGATACAAGAATGGATCAGAGTGAGCTATTGCACCCCAAGCACTTATTTCCTCCAGGTAGGCTCTACTTTATGATAGTGTGAATCTACCAAAGGATTAATCTGTTGATTGGGACAGACCTATCATGAGCTAATTTCCCCCCCCCCAAAAAAAATGACAACACAAATATGTCAAATGTTGTTTTTTACCATCCTATTAGGGGTTTCTTAATTCAGTCAAGTTAGCCACCAACCCCAACCACCATGATTTCTATTCTACAACAGAAATCCTTCTAATCACATCTCACAGTACTCCTATACATGACCAGTCCACTGAATCCATCAGTGTGGCAGAGACTGGTCCTTGAGGAGTCAAGTTAAGAATTAAGAAGTATGCATGCTTCATAGTGAGGACCTAGCTTAGGTCTTTCCCACCAACTCCCTCAGCCTTCCCTTCTAGTCCAACTCCATTCCTTGATTTCAGTTGCCCATCTATAGAATCACATTCTACCCAGGACTTCTGAGTAACCACATGAGGCCGGGTCTTGGATAGTTGATTTTCACTACCCTTCCTGTCCTCCACTAGGATCTGTTATGACTTATTCACAGTTGTCTGTAGCAACCTGTTTAGAGAACACCCTTCTCTTATACCGCTTCCAGACCCAAAGGATTTCACCTCTTTGTGTTTAGACCCAGGATTCCCCTACCTCTTTCAGTCCTCTTTCCAGACTTAATTTTTGTACTACTACAGCCTGTTTGCAGGAACCCATCTTCTCACCCTACCTGCATTCCCCAGGGACTCTGTCTCAGAACCAGATCCCCCTAGCTCCTTCCCACATCCCTTCTCAGCCTTTCCTTACAGCCCATCTCTTTTCCTTTCCTCCTACTACCAACCCATCTGCCCACCCATGGACGAGCTCTCTACCAGGATATCAGTATCCATCACACTTATCTAGGATCCAGAGTGGGCAACAGAAACCAAAGAATGGTGCACCCAGCCAACTAAGACAAAACCATATATCAACACCAAGATACACATTAAACATGATTCTAGATTCCTAGATATCAGTACAAAATCACAAACATAAAAAGTCAAGAGGGAATATGATGAGGGATAACTAACACAAAAGGCAATTTAGCACTATTTAGAAAAAAACACATACATATATGAAATGACTTAAATGGAGTCACCAAATAATAAGGGAGGGATGCCCCCCCCAAAAAATCCATCTTATACCACCAAACAAGCCTTCCAGTGGCAAAAGCAGGTTATGTCTTGAGCCATTAGTCAAAGGGAGCCCATGAAACCTCCCAAATATCACAGGATATTAGCAGGACTATTGGTTGATCTCCACAGTCTAATAGTAAATCCTTATTGCTGAAACCAACACTTATATATCTAATCAAACCCCGAGAAGTCAAGCTGGTGCATTCATGGTGCTGGAAGGTACTCTGCATCTTACAAGAAGAGAAAGGTAATCATCAATATCTCACTTCTCCAAACTTCATAACCTATAGCAGTGGCCTGCAAGCCAGATATATTAATGCACTAGTGGCACAAATGTCATAGGAGTAACCAACCAAGTTTCTGAATTGATTTAAGGCCTATTCCAAGCCAATACTTGACACTGTTAAAGTGGCCATTCTAGATAGGTCTTGAGCCAAACAGGAAACCTACTACTATTATTCTGCTAAGGGAAAATATCATTAAAATGACTCCTAATGACATTCTGCTGTATTAATAGATCAGTGCCTCAATCAATCATCATAAAAGCTTCTTCTTGCAGTAGATGGGAACAAACACACAGACCCACAACTGGAGAATGTGCAGAGTATGAGAGACTTTGGAGCACTCAGTCCTAAGTGAGATGTCTTCAATACCCTCCCCTCAAGTCTTAGAAATCAATGAGGAAGAGGAGGCAGAAATATTATAAGAGCCAGAGGTGATATATAACTCCAAGAAACAGTATCTTCCAGACACAAGAGAAATGATGTATGTATGAACACACAGAGACTGTGGCACCATGCATGAGGCCTATACAAGTTCAAGCCAGATGGTGTCATAGCACTGGGAGGAGGGAGTAGATGTAGACTTCCACTCCTAACCAAGAAACGATCTACAATTGACACCTGCTGGCAAAAGAAAACTTAGTTTTCTCCAATGGAGTTTCACCATGTACATTAACCACATTTCATGACAGGTTCCATGCCCAGGAACACAAAACTACTTCAAAAGTATTTTTGAAGATTTTCATCTTATTTTTCATTGTTTGGGAATTTTTGTATTATTGGTCTTTTGCTTTTCTATTTTGAGTTCCAATTTTGTACTTCTGTGTGTGTGTGTTATTCATATATTGTGTATGTATCCTTTTTCGATTGTTTGTTTTTCTGTGGTAGTTTGAATGCAATTGGCTCCCATAATCTCCTAGGGAATGACACTATTAGGAGGTGTTTTTTTTTTTTTTTTTGGAGTAGACATGACCTTGTTTGAGGAAGTGTGTTACTGTGGGGGCGGGCTTTGAGATTTCCTATGCTCAGGATACTGCCTAGTATCTCAGTCAACTTCCAGTTACCTTCTAATCAAGATGTAACCAACACCATGCCTGCCTACATGCCACCATGCTTCCTGCAACCAGCCACACTGCCCACCATGACGATAATGGACTGGACCTCTGAACTGTAAGCTTGTACCTCAATTATTTTTTTTCCTTATAAGAGTTGTCATGGTTATGGTGTCCCTTCACAGAAACAGAAACCCTAAGACGTCCTGTGTGAAACTGTTGGGATGTTTTTTATTAAAATTATTTATTTATTTTACATCCCTACCAAAGTTCTTCCTCCCTCCTTTTTGCCCATTGCTTCCCCCACCTTAACTTCATTCTGTCAATCCACTTTTTCTCTGTTTCTATTCAGAAAGGAGTAGGCCTCCCATGGGTGTCAACAAAGCATGGCATACCAAGTTGAGGTAGGACTTAGAACCCCCACCCCTTGTATTAAGTTGGGCATGGCCTTCTAGTACAAGAAAGAGGTTACCTGAAGCCAGTCAACACATTAGGGACAGGTCCTGCTCCCACTGCTAGGAGTCCTACAAGTAGATCAAACTATATAACTGTCACACAAATGTAGAGGGTCTCATTTGGTCCCATACAGGATTCCTGGCTGTAGATCCAGATGCTGTGAGCTCCTATGAGTGAGATAAGTTGTTTGTTTTGGTGGGTTCCTTAGACATGATCTTGAAACACCCCCCCCCCCCAGCTCATATAATCTTTTCTCCCTCTCTTTATCAGGATTCCAAGCTTATTCCAGTGCTTGGCTGTGGGTCTCTATGTCTGTTTCCATCAGTTACTGGATGAAGACTCTCTAATGACAATTGGGGTAATCACCAATCTGATTATAGGAGAGAGCTAGTTCAGGCCACATATCCACTATTGTTAGGAGTCTTAGATAGTGTCAAGCTGTAGATTTATGGGAATTTACCTTGAACCAAGTTTCTACCTGATCTCAAAATGCATCCCCTATCAAGACATCTCTTTCAGTAGTCTCTGCCTCCATCCACACTCCCAATCCAATCCCTAATGTTCCCATTTCAACCCACCCCCAGTCTTCCTAGGAAAGCTCTTCTATTTCCCCTTCCCAGGAAAATTCATACATCCACCTTTGGGCCCTCCTTGTTACTTAGCCTCTCTGGGACTGTGGATTGTAGTATGGTTTTCTTTTACAGCTAATATCCACTTATGAATGAGTACATATCATGTTTGTCTTTCTGTGTCTGGGTTATCATACACAAGCCATTTTTTTTCTGTTTCTATCCATTTGCCTTCAAACCTTTTACCCTCTCCCATGGTCCCCATGCTCCCAATGTACTCAGGAGATCTTGTCCTTTTTTTACCTCCCATGTAGATTATATCCATGTATGTCTCTCTTAGGGTCCTCATTATTGTTTAGCTTCTCTGGGATTGGCGAACTGTAGGCTAGTATTCTTTGCTTTATGTCTAAAATCCACATATGATGTTTATCTTTCTGGGTCTGAGTTACCTCATTCAATATGATGTTTTCTAGATCCATCCATTTGCTTGCAAATCTTAAGATGCCATTAGTTTTTACTGCTATGTAGTACTCCATTGTGTAAATGTACCACATTTTCCTTATCCTTTCTTTGGATGAAGGGCATTTAGGTTGTTTCCAGATTAGGCTCTGACAAACAATGCTACTATGAACATGGTTGAGCACATGTCCTTTTGGTATGATTGAACATCCAATGAGTGTTGTTGGATCTTGAGGAAGGTTGTTTCCTAATTTTCTGAGAACTCCCCATACTGATATCCAAAGGGGCTGTACCAGCTTAGATTCCCACCAGCAATGCAGAAGTGTTCCCTGTACTCCACATCCTCTCTAGCATAAGTTATCATTAGTGTTTTTGATCTTGGCCATTCTTACAGGTGTAAGATAGAATCTCGGATTTGTTTTGATTTTCATTTTTCTGATGGCTAAGGATGTTGAATATTTCCTTAAGTGTCTTTAACCATTTTAGACTCCTCTTTTGAGAGTTCTCTGTTTAGATGTAATGACATTTTAAAAATTTAATTCAAAAGATTTTTCCCATTGCTCCTGCATCAATATGATATCATTTTAACAACTGAGTAACATTTCATTGTTTAAATGTATCACATTATCTTTTTCCATCTTTGATTGAGGAACATCTAGGTTGTTTCCAGGTTCTGGATATTATGAATACCACTGCTATGAACATATTGAACAAGTGTCCTTGGGGAAAAATGGAACATCCTTTGGGTATAAATACCAGTAACCCAGGAGTTACTGGTATAACTGGGTCTTGAGGTCTATCAATTTCAAAGTTTCTGAGGAGCTGCTATATTGATTTCCAAAGTGGCTGTACAAGCTTGCACTTCCACCATCACTGAAATAATGTTCTCCTTTCTCCACATCCTCTCCAGCCTAAGTTATCATTAGTCTTTCTGATCTTAGTCATTCTGACTGGTGTAAGATGGAATCTCAGAGTCATTTTGATTTGCATTTCCCTACTGGCTAAGCATGTTGAACATTTCTCTAAGAGTATCTCAACTATTTGAGATTTCTCTGTTGAGAATTCACTGTTTAGATCTGTACCCCATTTTTAAATTGGATTATTTGGGTTTTTATGCCTAGTTTCTTAAGTTCTTTATATATTCTGAAAATCAGTTCTGTGTCAGAGGGGGAGGGGTTCGTGGAGATCTTTTCCCATTGTCTGAAAAAATTAAGAAGTAAAGCCATAAAAAACCCTGTGGGATATGTTCTATTCATGTTGAAAGAAGACAGTACTAATTTTCTAAGTAAATAAAACTATTCAAATATTAATTTAGATATTATAATTTGATCAATATACATTGATAAATATACATTTACCTACTTTTTCCTAGATAATAATAGATTAATTATAGGAAATTCTATATGATTACACCTTAAGCTTAGAAGGAGAATTTACGCTGCTCATTCACAAGGCAGTTTTCAAAGATGTTCATCTCTAGTGGATATTGATGCAGCAACCCAGTCTAAACATTTCACTTTTCATAAATTCCCAAAACATTAACCAAATCTTAAACTCAAAAGTTACAAAACATAACATTGTATTTCTGCAGAAACTTAATAAAGACCTCTTTTGTCCTCAATGACTGATAAGCAATGGGCCATAAAAAAGAGAAACATGTGGTCAGGGATAAATAACAATACTGAGAAACAAATTTCTAAGTCCTATACCCTCCTGTAGAGGAAAATCAGCTAAAGACCACATATCAATACATGTGTTACCAAGTGAAATAAATACCAAAATACAAAGCAGTTTCTTCTACATGTGAAATGAAGAATTTTAAGTGACTATATTCAAATCCCATTTTATGTGAACTGGGAGTGATATATTGTTTTCATATTGAAATCTACTTCAAATAGCTCAAAGTTCTCTATTTTGTCAAATATGGGCAATGGTTTTTTAAAAATATTAAAAAAATACCTCTATTTGAAAAGCAAAGCAAATAATTAATCCCACATAAGCTTTCAGAGAAAGAGGGAATTATATATCATATGTAATATCAAGTGGCAATATCAAGACATTAGACTGGACAAGAATTATTATGAAAAATTGCTTGGTTTAAATAGCAATTAAGGACTGAATGGGGGAAAGTAATCAGGAATATCGGTGATGTAGCCAGTAAAAGAGCATTAACTGGGTAATACAGTACTCAAAATATTCCCAATGAATATTCATGAGTTGATCGTCTTTTGACTTATTGAATGGTGACATTTCCTAGTAGGAAAACATTTGACTAAAAGAAAGTGGCTCTTGAGCATCTCTGTATGATAAAGTTCATATTGTAAAGACAGCAAAATTAAGTGCTGTGAGTAAGGGGTGGGAATTTTCATAATGTGTTGAAGAACAGAACCTTGCTATCAAAGTGGAAATTTCCTGCTCCCAGAAAATTCATGCATTTTTTATGGTCATCCCCCCAAAATAAAAAATATCTCAAAAAGGCTTGGTTTAAAAGGCAGATCTGTCTTTTTAGCCCATTTCCTAACATTTCTGCATGAGCTTGTTTACTTGATTATGTTCATTAAAATTGAGTTTTGGAGGGAAGTTGGCATTAAAAATGTTTCAAAGAAGTTTATGTCCAATTTAAAGAAAGTCAGGTCCTCGGAAACTTCCTGGAGGAAAGCTAGTAACAGTAATCGCTGGGGGAGAAGGGGTTGAGAAGTTCCTCGATATATATCCTCTTAGAAAGTGAATTACAGAATCTGAAGTGGGTATGGAGCTGTGAGCATGCATGAGTGTGTGCATATATGTGAGTGTGTGTGATATGGGGGCAAATGTGGGCTTCACTTAAGAACCTGTTTAGAAAATGCTCTGAGTTTGACACAAATTAGTCAGACAAGCTGTCTGGGGTGTTCTGTTTGTCACCCAGTAGCATGAGAAAAATATATAAATACAACTGCATCTTGCTGCCAAGGTACTTCCTTGTGAACACGCTGTCAACAGCATTTCTTTTTACATCTTGTCTCAAAACATGACAGTCAACAAAACAGATGCTTCCTACTTAAGAGAGCTGGCCAGGACTTCAGAGCTAAAGGGAGGTGGAGCCCACCCTGGGGTGCATTCACGAAAGCATCATCTCATCAGGAAGCCCACTCTACAGAGTCTGCAATGACTACTTTCGGCTGACTTCCCCTGCCTTCCTCTCCACCTGTTCTGTCTTTGCCTCATAGCTGTGAATGTGCTTAGCATCCAAGACTTAAAGATAGGAATACTTCCACATCTTCACAAAACATCGTGGTTATACCCTAAGAAAACTTCTCCCCCTCAGCCGCCAAATGAAAGTTCAATTCCTACTACCCATATTTTGAATTTGGGGTTTACTAAAAGTTCTATACAGCCCATAAAAATGTACATCCCTCAACCTGTTTTTATAGGGAAGGTCGAAAGCTGAGGCTCTCTAAAGTTAATGTGAAGATGAATTTAACTTAAAACTATTGAAACTTAACAGGAACTCCAAACATTCTTCATTTCCATCAAAAGTAAAATTCTTGGTTGGTTTGCTTCCTGGGGAGAAAAAGCACACGATCACCAGGGAGATGGATACTTATAATTAATCCACGCTGTGAATGTCAGCTTCAGCATAACTTCTCCCGGTGCACTTGTCATAGTGTCGCGCTCATCCTTGAGGGATCCATCAATTCACACAGAGGCATCAGGAGGCCAGGAAGCAAGTTTATCTTCATTTCTTCCTTCTTTCCAAGGTTAACTACCTTCAGATCACTTTCAGACTAAAATAAAGTACTAAGGGTTTTTTTTTCTTGGAGTTTTAGTTCTTAAGTGTTAAAATAAAAGAAAAATTACACTTAAAATTAATGTGGTCATACAGACTCGAGTGATGTTCTGATCAGGGTAGCATTAGTAACCTTGAATTCTATTGGTGTATTGACTTTGATCAATAAAGGACCTAAAGTAATACATGGTAGACATACTGATAGTCTCCAGATACAATGGCGTATCCATGTATTTCTACAGATAGAAAAAGATATATTCCATAAAATGATGGAGATGTTTATTGCAAGAAAGCAAGGACAGTGGCTGTGTCATCGTACTGAAGGTCTTAGTCTCCAGGATGAAGATGGACCTGACGGTGAGAAAATGAGAGGGAAAAAAAGCATCGCAATAGTAGCTGTCTCCCCTGTTTTTCTGTCATCTTTCTGTTCCTCAAGCATCACACCAACTATTCCTTGTTTGTTTAAAAAATAGTTTATTTAAAATATTGTTTTCTGAGCCAAAGTTTAAATTGGATTCAGCTTTCTTAAAATTATTTTATTTAAATATAACTTTATGTTTTTTTTTCTTTGCACTTGTTCTAAATATGTTGTTTACTCTACCCTTACTTTAAAAAAGAAAAGTTTAGGCTTTTTTATTGTAAATAAGGTATCATATTTTCTCTAAATACCTATTCTAAGTTCAGAATGCATAAAGCCAGGACTTCACTGCCAGCACTGTCCCCATCTGTTTTCAGCTATGTGATTTCCTGAATGAGTTTGGAGGCATTTACCTTGTTTATTATGAATTTTATATTTTCTGTTATTTTAGTTCAAATGTCTCCCATCCTATCTCTACTCCATTTTTTATTTTTAGCCACATTTTATCTAAAAAAAAGTTTATATGTAATATAAGTATTTAGCTATCTGTACAATAAATTATTTTTTTTATTCATGTATCTTGCCCTTCTAAATCTCAACAGATACTTGCCAATTTTATCATATATGTGCATTTTGTGCATTTAAATATCATCTTTCCCTTCCACCAAATGAAATTTATTTTGAAGTCCCATATCGTCTCTATCTCTATCATTGTCTTATCTCTTCCTTCATTTGTGACCCAAAATTAATAACTCTTAACCATACTGTAAGATAAAGAAATAGTCTTGAGGTACATTTAGTATTTCTTGTGGCAGAGCATGTAAATTCTCTTGTGTTAGATCAAACAAGTAATAAGCTTGGAGTGCAGTAGCTATCATAAATGCATCCTTTTCAAGCTTCTACAACAGTTGCTGTAGCTTCTGATATTTACTGGACTGTGTGATGAATTATATAACCTTGTTATGTCCCTTTCAAAACCACCTATGAATCCCATGTAAATTCTCTTCTTTCTGGGATGTTGCAGTGCAGACCCTGAGGAAGAGAAGGAGGAAGTTGCTGGATAGATGCAATTTCTGGCTCCCTCTCCTCCTTTAAAACTGAGTTAATATGGTTTACTCAGCTCTCCAGACACAGCATTTAGTCAAAGTGTTTACTTCAAGTTGTCAGAGGCAAGAGGCTAAGAAAGAGATTCAATTTATAGCACAAAGACACACTTTTACATAATCTAATTTAAAATTCCTTGAAAGAAGGCACATGTTGAAAATAGCCACCAGTAAAAGTACTACAAAATGGGGTGCTGAATCCCTTTTCAACTTCTTGCTCTTGTGTCTTCTCAAAGTAGAAAGGATGATAGGTCACCTTGTAACTAGCATCTGAGAAACTTAATGGCAATATTTTGAAGGACTGTAAACCAAAATTAAGAGTATGAAGAAACTACAAGTCTTTAAAGCAAACATATCTTAAAATTTAGAGATCAACCAAACAAACAACAGAAAACAACCATAAAAAAGAGATGATTTTCATCCTAGGATCAGGAAAGCTAACAACTGTCATATATACAATCTGTCTGCCACAGAAGCATTAGCATGAGTAAGTGTATACACATAGTGAGAGACCTGTATGGTGCTGCACAATACACTATGGTCATAATTGTATGACTTCATATACTTTGTTTTCTAATAATGTTTGTACATAATTACCTATTGTCATTTATTGGTAGAATACAGCAAAAACACATGTTTTAAAATGCTAAGGACTAGCTTTGAGAAAATCCGGATAAATGATAAAGTTAGTTTAACATAGCTACAAAATTAACAAACTAATAATCATGTAATAGATACAATAACACTGATGGAAGATTTTCTACATCCCAAGTTTTTACTAATCTTAACATCACATTACTTAATTTAAAGGTTATAAGAAGTTGTATGACATTAAACAGATAGTAGGTATTGACACAGAAACTATAACCCACAAGGGTCATAAGTTCAACTTCAATTATGATGTATATTCTCAACAGGATTCTAAAGGGTAATTTGACTGTGAAGGAGCTAAGTACAGAAAGACATTTTATTGTGTGGGCTGCTAAGCTAAACCAGCATGGATATTATAAAGGTATTATGACTTCAGAATTTGGGTCTAAGGATATGATGCTTTGGAAAAGAGGTTCTTCTTTTGTTTTCACAGAAGATGAGACCCTGTGGATTCCTTCTAGACCAATATGGTATGATAGACCATGCCCTCCTGAAAGGTCACCATGAACACCTTCAAAAAATTGAACTCACTCAACTGCCGACTAAGATGAACCTGGCACACAGGATACACCATGAAAGACCTGATTAACAGTGCCCCCATACAGCAGAAAGAAGTTTGGAGGGAAAAGACTATGCCTATATTCCCAAATATTGTTTATAAATGTTCTTTTACATTTAAAGGGGGCTATGATATAGATATGAATAATTTACATTGGTATAAATATTGCTTTATTGATATAAATTTAAGGTCAATTTTGTTATATATGTTTCTAATCTTGATTAAGGTATTGTGATTGTGTAGTTCATTTAAAAATGTACTGTATAATTAAGAAATATAGGTTAATAGATAGCCATCTATAATAGTCAAGTTTGTAGTCATGTTAGCTAGATTTTCTATATATAGAGAGATATATTTCAGTTAAATAGGCATTCTTCATATCTTTCAAAGACTATGGAATATGGCATTTAGTGTTTTAATAACTTAGGGTTTTTCATGACAATGAGACACATCTGCTTCTGGCAGCACCAACCTACTTTCTGAAGAAGATGGGCATCGAAGAGGCTCCTTATGTTATTTATTAGCCATTTGGGCAAGAAACTGCTCTTGCCTGGAGTGTTGAATAAACTGGACACAAAAAACCCGCAGAGAGAGGACTGCTGAACTTGCCTAAAGGTTAGATGATCCTTCAGGGTTCCTGATTCATGAAAGGGTCTGCGAGACATTCTGTAGGATACAGAAGAAAGTGACTTAACTGTCTTTGAAATTTCCTGCTTCATGGAAAAGTCTGCTGGATACTATGGACCTGTAGGCTGAAGATGGATGCCCCAACGGTACAAAAGAACTTTGGGTTACTGTCCAGGCAGCAAGATGTCTCTGTCATTTCTAGAGTTTTGGAAGCTGCTTACAATGTACTTCCTGTTTATTTAGTTAATATTATATCCTTCTGAAGTCTTTGATAGAGTTGATAGTTATAGTTTTTCTTCATTATGATAAAAGATAAAATAGATATAAATATTGTACCTGTAATTCTTGACTGATAACTGTTTTGTTATATATAATTTTACTATGTTAAAGTGAAAGCCTTTCATTTTTGTTTAAACAGAAAAGGAGAAATGGTGTAGGAGGTCCTTCTGTATTTGTGTTGCTTTCATTGGTTGAATAAAGAAACTTCCTTGGCCTTTTGATAGGGCACCACTTAGGTAGGCGTGGAAAAGAGAATTGAATTCTGGGAGGAAGAAGGCAGTGTGGCAGACACCATGAAGCTCCTGTCTGAGACTGACGCTGGTTAGAATCTTTCCCGGTAAGCCGCGACTGTGTGGTAAACATAGATTAATAGAAATGGGTTAGAACAAGATATGAGAGTTGGCTAAGAAGAAGCTAGATCTAATGGGCCAGGCAGCAATTTAATTAATACAATTTCTGTGTGGTTATTTAGGGGATTAAAGCTAGCCGGGTGGCGGGACATAGCCCGCTCCTTCTCCTACTACTAAATCAGTCAAAGGACTATGAGAGGACCATATGGGTTCCTTACCATCATGTATTTAGTGTTATGTCTGACATGCAACAATCTCATCTGTAACATTAATCCATTACACTGACAAAACCCTGTTCTAACAATCAGTGAGAAAATGAATAGTTGTTAAATTCAAAATGGAAATAGAAATGTGGTCACTATACCAGAGGCAGAATGATCTAAGGTAGTTAGTTCAACTTTTCCAAGAATAATTGCAGACATTCAAGGACCACTCACTATAGACCTACAGAACTCAGCTGAACCAAGTATTGTAATGCAATATTTCTGTAAACTAAGAGATGTTATATAAAGCCTGGGCCTTCTTCCACTCTATGGGAGTAGCAATTGAAAACTGAAAAATAGCATTTGAAGAAAGAGGCAAGTTTGATGCTGGAGATGATGCTACAGAAGAAATCAAGGAAGATGAACTGTTGGCACACTGCATATACCAAGCTTTAAATGTTCCCATTTGAACAGTGACCAAAGAAGAAAGGAAGAGATTTTATTAATTTGCTTCAATTAAATTGGGTGTCTTTGATGTCTGTAAGTGTTCCCTATGGCCAAATTTCAGAATTCAGTTCAGTGTGACATCTCTGTTTTACTTACTTCTCCCTTCGACCAAAGGAACTTCCTTCCATGCTGCTTCAGACTTTAATCTCTTACTTCTCAAATTTGGTTTTTCCCTTCTTCCTTACTTCTTCCACCATTGATTCATGTTTTTGTTTTGCTTCATTTTCAAGCTTTGTGGATTGAAACCTGAAAAATACTCATTATTTATAAAGTATGATGGCTTAATACATGTATATACTGTTAACTGACAACTACAAGTAAATGAATCTATATGCCTGTCATTACATATGTGTGTACATGTATGCATGTACATTTGCATGTGTATATAGGTGAGTGTGGTGAGTACATTCATGAGGAGATGATGGGCAAAGGGTATGAAACTGTCTCATAAGTTAATTGCATTCCTCAGTGTTACTGGTGCCCAACGTATATTGGGAGGAGAGCAGGGTAATTAAATAAATGTATCTAAGATATGAATGATAGATGTCTTCTCACTCTTACCATAGTTATTATCTTCAAAAGATAGGATCAAAAACATATAGAGTATTTTCAATCACACAGTATGCTTTAAGTCCAAACTAACCTCTAATCAATGGAATCAAATTGTTTTACAAATTGAAAGGAAAGGAAATTTTAGACAATGCAGGAGAGGTCTTGCATGGCTTTCTGGCAGTGTGAATAGGCCTCAGCTGAGGAACATCTGACCCAGGGTTATCTAATTTTGTTGGAAAAATCCCTCTTGTTAAAGGTTGTTAATGTTACACATATTTAGAACTGGTATTTACCAGTGAGTTTTGAATAGTGCCTTCTGAGAAAATATTGATGATTCCTGTGAAATTTCTGTAATAGGATAGCATGACGAACAATGACATTCATTTTGTTTGATGTAAAGATAACCAGGTGGCCAGAGACATTCTGACTTTCCATTTCAGCTAGGGACTTCCTAACCCCTGATAGAAAAGATTCAAGCAACAGCTTTGAGGACTACTGGACAAAGATGTTTTCCCCCCATGTGGCATTAGTTAAAAAGTGACTAGCCCTCCAGGATTTAACAAAATGGCTGGAAGATACAGCTACACAGTGAACAATGAACTCACACTGGAACCTTGTCATCTTCCCCACATGAAAGCTCCCACTGAGTTTGAAAGAAACCTGAGCAACGTGTCCCAGACAACCTAATCTATTCTGAACACCCAGAAGGCAAACCACTGGCACTCAGATGGAAGTATCCACGGTTACATAAACTATGGCCAAAGCTTATCAGATTCTCAATCCTACTGAGTTTCATACTTCGAAACAACCAGAACCGGATTGTGTTAAAATGCTCATCACTGTCCCTTAAGGAGATAAGAATCTGTTGGACAGCATTGTCAAAAGGGAACTATTAGGGATCCTGGCAGGGCTCTAGGGCTGCCTGACGTATATGGGGCTCTCACTCATACATCCATCTAGCACAGCTCTGGAAGCTGAAATACATTGCAAAGACATGTTGAACATATTTTTCTCTCTCTGTGTTACTGTGTGCTTCATGGAATGTGTTAAGCTGAGCATGAACTTGGATCATAGTCTGTTGAGGCTATTTTTATTTAAAAGCAGATAAGAATGTTAAAGGGACTTTAAAAATCTATAAATTGCAAATTGTCAGGCCATCAAGTGTCTTAAATATGTCCAAATGGCTTCATTTTCATTCTCTACCCTGAACAGTCTGCTTGAGTATTTCCCACTGGTGTTTTTGGGACACATTCCAGGCCATTATGAGCAGATCCAGTACTGTGGAGTGATCTTGAGGCTTGCAAAAAAGTTTGGGACTACTTCAAATTACCCGTCATTTATCTTCCCCAGGGGATTTATGGATCTGTCAAAAGTGTATTTTGATCCACAGTAAGACAACTTGCAGTAGTTCTGCCATTTGTGAAAGACTAGATGTATAGGTCATAGTAAATGCTTAAAATCCTATATTTCCTTTTAGTTGACTCTACCATCTTCTGCATTTTTACTATAACTTGATTTTTCCCATAACTTATGACTAGCCTCCCTCTGCTTCTAGATACAGACTTTTGGCCCTTTGGCTACCTTAACCTGGAATAGTGGAGAGTTCTTTCCATACACAAACAAGCCATTTGTTAAATTTCTGATTGCCGGAACACCTGGCTCAACTTCACCCCCCCACACACACACACACACCAATATTCTAGCATGTGAGTTCTTTACCTTTCTTTTTGGCATTTAAGTAAAACAAGGACTTCTGAAAACTTCTAGAGTTTCAAGAAATTAATGGTGACATGGCTTAGGACTGAGAGATGGGTCAGTTGGAAAATGATTGCCTTCCAAGCACAGAACCTGAATTCAGTCATCAGAACTCATGCAAAGTGAAGTCAGATACAGTAACACACAGTTGTGATCCTAACACCGGGGAGATGGACACAGTTGAATTCCTAGTGCTTGCTGGTCAGTCAGTCTAGCATAGCTGCAGAGTTCCAGGCCAGTGAGAGACCTTGTCTCAAGACACAAGAGGTATACATTCCTAGAGAATTGCTACTACAACCAAATAAAAACTGAGAGAGCTTGGAAAGGAATTCTAGACACAAAAGAACAGAGTTAAGAACAGTTTCTTGGTAGCGGTATTTTTTTTTTTTCAGATAGCTTCTGTTTGCTGGCAGCAAGTAGGGGCACAGCTCCTCTTAAAAATGGCTTCCTGACCCAGCATTAGCAGCTGAAACTGCATGGCTTCTTTGAAAAATGGTGGCTTCCTAGTTCATGCTGGTAGTATGAACTCTGGCTCTTTGGAGAGGTCTTGCTCTTACATGGAATTTGTGAGCAGTATGCTACAACTTACTTAATGACAACATGAACCAGCTGTGTCTCTGGAGCTTGGGCAGTGAGCATGGCTGGCAGAGCTGGTAGTAAATGCACCTCTGCCATATTGAAAGGCCAATAGAGGTGGAGTCAGCTTCCAGGGGCGCTGCCACCAAGCTGCTTACCATTTTAAAAATCTTTCTGGTCAGAAAATAATTATAGATATGCAATAAAGACAGATTCAGATAGAAATAAACTTGTGAACAGGTCATAGTATTTCTTTAATGTACATATGCTTGGGAGAGAGGAAAATCATATAGACCATTTTAAAAAGAAATAGTTTTAAAAAATAAAACAAAGTCTTGAAAGACACAGTGACAAATAATATAAAAGAGTACAGACAGTCATAGATTAAAGGAGTAAAGAAAAATAAACTGTGTAAAGATGGAATATACACAGAGAGTCTTGATTATTTGTATTATTATGCTTTCTTTTAATTTTTTGACTGCAGAGAGACATCTGATTCTGGGGGCTGGTAAGTTAAATCAACATAAAGATATTTTGTTTTCAAAATTTGGGTCTAAGGATATATTACTTTGGAAAAGAGATTCTGCTTTTGTTTTCACAGAAGATGAGAACCTGTGGATTCCTTCCAGGCCAATGTGGTTTGATGGAACAAGACCCCTTAAAAGGTCTCCATGAATCCCTAAAAACACTTCACCCAGTAAATGACAAAAGCAGTTTGGAGAAAACTACACCCAAATCCCCAAAATGATTGCTTATAAATGTTTGTTTTCATTTAAAGGGGGATATGAAATAGAAATAAATACTTTCCATTAATACAAACTTTGATCTATTGATACAAATTTAAGGTTGATTTGTTACATTTTTCATATGTATTTCTGTTCTTATTTAAGGTATTGTGTTTGTGTAGCCCATTTAGAATTGTAATGTATAATTAAGAAATACAGATTAATAGATAGTCATTTATAATAGTCAAACCTGTAGTCATTTTAGTCAGGTTTTCTAGATGTACAGAGATATATTTCACATGGATAGGTATATTCTTCAAACTTTTCAAAGACTTACAGAATATGATATTTTAAATGTTTTAAGAACTACTTTTTTCAACAGTGAGACATGATTGCTTCTGGGAGCACCAATTATTTCAGGGAGGTTGACGGACATTGAGAAACTCATTATGGAATTTGCCTTCAATGTGACAAGGCCAGCCATTTGGGCAAGAAACCGCTCTTGTCTGGATTGTTTTATGGTATGCTGTATGAACTGGACATGCAGGACACACAGAAAAGTGACTGCTGAACTTTTGTAAAGATGAGAGATGGTCCTGTAGGGTTCCTGCCTCACAGAAGAAACTGCCAGACATCCTGCAGAATATAGAAGAAAGCAATTGATGAACTTTGCAGGCAGAACAGATCTTCAAATTTCCTGCTTTGTATAAAAGTCTGCTGGATACTATGGCCCTATAGACTGAAGATGGATGCCCCAACATTACAGAAAAACTTTGGGAGTCCAGGCAGTGAGATGTTTCTGTCAATTCTAGAGTTTTGGAAGTTGCTTACAATTTACTTCCTATTTATTTAGGTAATATTATGTCCTTCTGGGGTCTTTGAAGAGTTGAAGAAAGATTGTTACAATTATAGTTTTCCTTAGTTATGATAAAAGATAAAGTAGATATAAAGCACTAGATTCACAAAGATAGGATAGCTGATAGAGTATTTTCCTTAATATGCAAAATGTAAATGGACTAAATATTGTAACTCTAATTCTTGCTTGATAACTGGTTTATATATGTAATGTTATTTTGTTAAAGTTAAAACCTTCCTTTTTAATTAGACTGAAAGGGGGACATGGTGTTGGATGTCCTTCTGTATATGTGTTGCTTTGCCCTATAGCAGGGTAGAATTTAAGCAGACTGGAAGAGATACAGAGAGAGAGAGTAGGCAAAGTCAAGGAGATACCATGTAGCCACTAAAAGAGAATGATGCCTGCCAGACCCTTACCAGTAAGCCATAGCCTAGTGTTTATACACAGATTAATAGAAATGGGTTAGTTTAAGATATAAGAATTAGTTAATAAGAAGCCTAAGCTAATAGACCAAACAGTGTTGTAATTAAAAAAAGAGAGAGAGAGAGATGTCCTTTTGTACGTATGTTGCTTTATGGGTTAATGAATAAAGCTGCTTCAGCCTATGGCAGGGCAGAATAAAGCCAGGTGGGAAATCCAAACAGAGATATATGGAGAGAGTAGGCACTGTCAGGGGCCAGGAGTCACCATGTAGCTGCCAAAGGAGAGACACCCCAGGAACTGAAAGAACTGTCTCCTCCTATCTTTCTACATCTGACCTCCACAGATATGTGACACCCACACCTATACATATTTGCACACACACATACACACAGTACCAGGTATTATAGAAAGGACTCTTAGTAACTGTGATCCTTGGAAATCTCATTTGACTCTGCCTTAGTTTTCTTATTTATGAAATATAGAGTTTGTCCCATCAATGATCTGAAATCAGTGTGGTTAAAGTGAGGCCACTTCACATTAGGCTGTGTTATGCCATAGGGTATGCCCTCTTTCTTGTCCATTGTTTTATTCTTTCTCTCCTTCTCCCAGAACCATCCATATATAGTTGTTCCTCCTGTAAGACTCTTACTGAGTTTCACCTTCATAAACCCTGTCTGGTGACTCCTTCAAGTACTCAGCCATTGCCCCATTCCAGCTCACAACACCTTCACTGTAGCTTCTTCCAAATGTCTGCTTTTTCTTAGGTAAATTTTAATCCCTTCAGTACAAGTTTTCTGTATTCCCTAGAGTATCTGTACATTTACAGCTATCATGTAGTTCCTAACAAAATGCATGAAATGATAAGTGGATTATATGCAGGTCTTCCTGTTGTACTTTAGTTCTAACTTTTCATTTTAAAACATTGCTTTATGTACCTATGTGAGACAAATCTCTCTTCAAGTCACAGACCTACTCGTGGATATGTCAATAATATATATATTCTAAAGCATCTTTAAAAACTCTTTTGAGTTAAATGTCCACTATTGTTGCTCTGTGATACACTGATAGATGTTTAATAATAATCTCTCTGTAGGGATGATAGACATGTTGGCCCAAACCTGATTTGTGGGGTTTGTTAAGCTCCATGGTGTAAAGAGCCTCTCTGTGGCTGATTCGACATCACAGAAGTTAAAGTACTGCTCTACTGGGTCCCTCATCTATGGAGTTATTTCTTACTAACGTGTGTTAAAAGATGGACGTTTGTTATTTTTTCTTTGAATAAGCACTTGGTGTATTGTGAAAGCCTGTTACACTCACCTAAGCTAACATTGCCATTTTCACTCTATACATTGATCTTAATTATTTAGGTTCTTCCACTTAGGCAGATCTGAAGCTTACAATGTGACATCTAACAGCTAACACAATTGTTGAAAATGTATTAGTTGCAACTCATAAGCTGAAACTCCAAACAGGAAAACAAGCTGATTTAACATCATTCTTTATAAACTATGTTCAGAGTAACTCATATCTCTAATGCTGAGTGGGCAGAGTCCTGCACTGTTACTCATATTCCATCCAAGGCTGCATTTCAATGAGTGGCTAACTAGGAAAGTATATTGAATGATGTTCTAAGGTCTAACATTGCTGCCTTTATCTTCCATCATTAGCTACAGGATGTGATATTTTATTCCATAACCTTCTTTGGACATAACTGCTCCACATGAGGAAAGTGGACTGCAGTATACCTTGGGTGCTTTCCCACATCCAACTTCCAGGATTTCAATAGTCTAAGGATACAAAGGTGGGCATTGCAATGTAGGCAGACACTAATATAGTAGTGTGAATGAGAATGTCCCTCCTATGCTAAAATATTTGAACACCTCAGGTCTCAAATTGGTGGTGCTATTTTGGGAGATTTAGGGCATACAGCATTACTGAAGAGAACGTGTCACTAAAGGTGAGATCTAAGGTTTCTAAACCTCATCCACTTCAGCTTTGCTCTCTTTGCTTCCTGCTTGCAATCTGAAAATCTGTGCTCTCAGTGTGCTGCTCCTACCCATTTCCAGCTGCGTTCTGCTGTGTTTCTTGACCATGATGAACTCACCCTTCCAGAATCATAAGCCCAAATAAACCCTCATCTTGTGTCAGATGACTTGGTCATGGTGTTTTAGCACAGCAACAGAAGAGCCGCTAATACCATGGCCCTCAGTCGCTGTGTAGCTGTTTTCAAAGGCTATTGGAAATTCCACAAAACATTGAATTAAAGTATAAAGTTCACAGGGATTAGCTAACCAATGAGTTTTGTAGAATCTATCTCACAATGGTATTCTGCTCTCTTTCAGCTCATCTCTCAATTTCTGCTTTACTGCACAGACTGGCAAAGCAAAGCCTGAGAAATGGGTTTAATCACCTGTCAAAAGTCATGCCTCCCATAAGATGACTTGTAAAAATGTCAAAATAGGATCATTATCTGTGTCCTCAGTTTGTAACTCTTATATCCCTGGTGTTCCTTGTTAGGACACTGAATTATCCAACCTACAAGATACTACCAACCTTGTATAACACAGGGTTGATGTATCACCTGCCTATAGATATATAGAGAGATGAAACATTTGTTGTGAGTATTGTTAATGCTGCTTTGAATGACCTCTACTTGCTGCTGAACAAACAGCAACTCTGAACTAGTGCAAATCAGGAATTCAGCACTGGCTTCTAACCTCACACTGTTCACATGTCAAATGTGAGTAGAAACAGCAGGAAACTGGCCTGCTCTTTCTAATTACAATTATGATAAGAGTTTAGCAGAAGTCTACTTAAAATTATAAAAACCTTTCTGCCCAAGATTGGTGGGTTTTTTTTTCTCATTGTATATTCATATGATTAGGCTCATTTGACTGCTTAGGGGAAAAAAATGAATCGTGTCCAACATATTCTTATTTAGGATGCTCTGAGGGAGAACCCATGTGCAATCACACATTGTCTCGTTCTCATGTAAATGACACAAGCATGAAAAACAAGATGATGAGAAAGGCCTTTTCTCTCCTCTCTTAAGATAATCTCTCCTTCCCAGGGAGGCTGCAAACCTTGGGTTCAAATAAAACTCCTTTAATTGGGTGAAATTTCTATGCAAAAACTAATGCTATTTGGACCAGCAGGCAAAGACAATTCTCTGTCTCACCAGGGACTCACATTTTTTTTTCAGCCAAGCTAGGTCCTTTTTCTTAGCACTACCGAGACAAAACATCCTCCAATTAGTGAGGTAGACTTTCCCCTTGATATCTTCTCATGTGCCCATATGGGGTAAGTGAGAGTGTGCAGGGAAATTGATTCAAGTCATTGATTGAAGAACCATCTGATTGATTGATATTCACCTGGAACAATCTTCATATTCATGCACTGGTTTGCCACTTGGAGAAGCAGGGGCATACAGAAAAGGAGCCAAGCCTGTCAAACACACCACTGAGAGCTTGGCTCTTCACAAGATATTTTCAGAGGCCAGGTGCCAATCACGCATGGGACTTTGCTTGTCTGAAAGAATTTCAGATGTGTATTTTAATTATAGTACAGCAAAGTACGGATGGTGGCGGCTGGCAAAGCAGCTGTATTTTCAACAAACTCAACCCTCAGCCACTGAAACCCTTTTGAATCGATTTCAGAGGCTTTTCAGTGCTGCCTAGTGGTTTCATCGATGCTGTTAAGAAGCATCAAGCTGACAACTTGGAGAAGCTGGTCTCTGTCACTCCTGGGAAACTGAGACATGGTGGCCATCTTTGTAAGAAGCTGAGCATATTCCTTCTGACTCTGACCCTATTGAGTCTTGGCTGAGAGAGTCAACAAAGCTTGACTATCACGAACAATCAGGTTGTGTTCATGTTTGCCTCAGAATACTTGAGGAAGAGACAGAAAAGTAGTCAGAAAGTCCACAACTGAATGAGAGAAGTAAAGACAAGTTGAAAATATGAAACTCTGCTTTCATTAACACACTCAGCTGCATATGAACTTTTCCATGGACTAGCTACTGAATCATCAGTTGCCATGGCAATCAGTAATGTGTTAATATTTATTGAGCATGGACTTCATCTTAAGAAGTGTGAAAAAAGGCAATGGCCCTTTTCAAGATTTTCACATCTGTAATTTAAGAACAACTTCTCAGAAAGAGGAAATAAACAGCATATGTAACAAACACCTAGTGTTAGAGCTTTAAATTTCTCAATCTGAGTTCAGAGAACTTCAAAACAATATGGAGGTGACATTTAAGAACATAGTTTCAAAAATCTGGCTAAGGCAAACCTATCTGCATCCTGTATTTGTGTGTGTACTCTGTACTCATCTGTGGCTTTGATGAAAACCATCATTAAGTCAATGCTTCACCTTCTATTTTGTTTTTATGGATGACTTCCAAGTATGTTACAATAGATAGGTTATGGTAAGAGAGCAATAATTTTATCATTTAAAAATAAAGTATTTATCTGAAGTATGCAAACAAAACTCAAAGCACATAGAAGTGATTTATCATAAAATCTTCAAGATATTTCACTCCAAATTATTGATAATTAGCTTTAAAAACTTAAGGCTGAAAAATATTGAATATAGTGAAGATACAATGACCTATACACTGTGTCATGATTCCCATAAACAAAGTACATGCCATGAATGAGATCACAGAAACTGTTCAGCTTCTCCCAACTTTCCCACCTCTAATAAAGTCTGAGATATCCAGAGAACAGATTGGCATTTTCTAAAAGGAAAAGCTTGATCATTTGAATTGGCAAGCATTTGGTAAACGACCTTTCCCTAGCTCAGTTCTGCGGACCCCATTATCTGGCTTAATGTTAAAGGACAGGGAACTAAAAAACCGTCCCTTCAGAGAAGGCTTTTATTCACTGTATTCAATATGCTACCTACACTATCCTTGGGAAAATCCCTGATCACCATGGGCTTTGAATATTTACACAAAAAAGGCAAGGGTTGGATGGCATGGCTTTGGAATTGAAGACAATTAAAGTGATAGAACTCTGAGGAGCTTCCTATCAAAACAACAAGCAAGATTTATTTAGCAAACACTCTTCAAAAAATGTAAAAAGACTTGTATAACTTTCTCCATAATTAATTTTGATTGCAGTTCAAAACTGTATGTTGAGGGGCTAGAGAGATGGCTCGTCTGTTTAGAGCACTTACTGCTCTTACAGAAGCCCAAAGCTTTGTTTCCACGTTTGTTCACAATAATCTGTAGTTCTAGTTCAGGTTATATGACTCCCTCTTCTGATGTCCAAGGGTATTACATGGACAAGGTGCACTTACACCTAGCATAAAATGAGTGTTTTTTAAAAATGTATACTGAATACCTGCTATAGTAGACTATATATGTCATATTGCCTACCAAACAATAAAGTACATATGAGGCAATGAATCTGAAAGAGCACAAGTATAGGTATATGGGAGGGCTTGAAGGAAGGAAATGGAAGGGGAGATGATACAATCATATTATAATCTCAAAAAATTAAAGAAATAATTTTTTAAAATACACCAGAAATTAAATTATACAATACTGAAAAATAAAAAGTCCAAGTACCATGGATTTCATGAAATTATATCAAAGAGATCTTAGTATAGATGACCTCACATATTTTGTGTAGATCTCAAAAACTCCATTGCAATAAGTTATCTAGCCAACAACACAATGATAAATAGGCAAATGCCATATTCACTAATATAGTTTGAGTAGTCACAATCACACTACTAATTAGGCAGCTTTAAGTTTGTGGATATTTCGCCATATTATAATTAGAGGTCTTGATACAGCTTACTGTTGTGAATGTGTCACTTGATTTGAGGTAACCACAATATAGTCTGAGTTCCATTGACTTGTGTGCTAACCACATGAGAGAACTCGTCTTCTCAAATTATACTCATGTGAAGACAGAAAAATCCCTATTATCAGTCCAAAGCAACAGGAGACAGCTCACAGCAGTGAGTCCTAGTAGACTGTCTTAATCAGAGCATCATTAAGAGTTCGCCTTAACATGAAAGACAGGCTTCCTGAGTCATATGAACAACAAAGATTTAGACTTGACCATGCCTGCCATGAGTTTCTAATACAGTAGGAAGGCAAGATTCAGAAGCATGGGCCATAATTAATTGTAAATGGAATAAAAATTAACAGAGGCCAAATGAATATACACAGCACGGTATATTCATGTATACCATATACATGATAAGGAATTTCTGGGGATAGGGTGGTTTGAAAGAAGCCAATCTGTTCGTCTAGTCATTTACAATTGCAGGCACACCTTATCACCTTCCCTGCAGAGGAATCTGACAAGAGCCAGCAACAGACAGAAATCCATTTCCTGGTTATTGTAATAGTTTGCTCTCTGAGTGTTTGCCTTCCTGGCCCTATATGCTGGCTGTCAATATCCATTTCTAGCTCCTTGGGTTGGCAACATTTTTAGATTCTTCTCTCCAATTTAGTGAAATTGTTTCCTTCTGAACTCTGTACTCTGAATCCTCCCTTGAGTTTCATTATATACATGTATACATGTGTATACATATATGTATATGCATATATGTATTACAGATTTACATAGGAAATTATCATTTCTCAGCTAAAGGGAATCTAAAAGGTAGATCAGCTCCTGACTGTCCGTGACAAAAAAAAAGGAATGGCAGAATGAAGAGCTAAGGACAATGGCTGTGAGAATAAGCTATAAAGATACATGATGAACAAATTAAAATCAAGCTCAGGGGATCAAGAGCTCAGAGCTAATGATTTGAAGGATACTGGTTCTCCAGAGTGATCATTTCTATAAGGGCTAGTGGGGAAAAGCTCAAACACTTCCCCTGACAATACACTGTAATAAAGGAGGACAGCTCAGTTATGGGTGATAAAGGAAGGACTTCCTCTAAAACTGCCTTATAGCTACTTGGGATGCAACTCAGGTGCTCAAAAACCAAGCAAACAGAAGCTTTAAGCAATTCTAGTCTATATATAGATAGTCATGATAGCTGATCTATCTACAGGGTCCATTGTTGCCCAGTTATCTTTTTGTAGTTGTTCCTTTTTTTGAGCTATATATTTTTTCTCCATTCCCCTCCTTTCCTCCACCTCCCCTTCTACCCTTTCCCATGGTCCCTATGCTCCCAATTTACTCAGGAGATCTTGTCTTTTTCTACTTCCCATGTAGATTATATCCATGTATGTCTCTCAGGGTCCTCGTTGTTGTCTAGGTTCTCTGGGATTGTCAATTGTAGGGTGGTTTTACTTTGCTTTATGGCTAAAAGGCACTTATGAGTGAGTAGATATGATATTTGTCTTTCTGGGTCTGGGGTATATCTCTCAATATGATGTTTACTAGATCCATCCATTTGCCTGCAAGTTTCAAGAAGTCATTATTTTTTCTGCTATGTAGTACTCCATTGTGTAAATGAATCACATTTTCTTTATCCATTCTTCAGTGGAGGGGCACTTAGATTGTTTCCAGGTTCTGGCTATGAGAAATAATGCTGCTGTGAAGATAAGTTGAGCACAAGTCCTTGTGGTGTAATTGAGCATCCTTTGGGTATATACTCAAAAGTAGTATTGCTGGGGCTTGAGGTAGGTTGTTTCCTAATTTTTTGAGAAATCCCCATACGGAAATCCAAAGTGGCTGTACCAGTTTCTACTCCCAACAGCAATCACATCCCACATCCTCTCCAGCATAAGTTGTCATCAGTGTTTTTGATTTTGGCCATTTTGACAAGTGTAAGATAGAATCTCAGAGTTGTTTTGATTTTTATTTCTCTGATAGCTAAAGAAATTGAGTATTTCCTTATGTGTCTTTCAGCCATTTTAGATTCATCTCTTGAGAGTTCTCTGTTTATGTCTGTATCCCATTTTTTACTGGCCTATTTGTTTTTTTTGGTTTTTTTTTTTTTGATGACAAATTTTCTTGAGTTATTTGTATAATTTGGAGATCAGCCCTCTGTCAGATATGAGATTGGCAAAGATCTTTTCCCATTCTGTAAGCTGTTTTTGCCTTGTTGACTGTGTCCTTTGCTTTACAGAAACTTCTCAGTTTCAGGAGGTCCCATGTGTTAATTGTTGCTCTCATTGTCTGTGCTACTGGGGTTATATTTAGAAAGGGGTTTTCTGTGGTTGGCCTAGTAACTTAAGAGAACTGCAAAACACTCAGCTTCCTGAAATCATAAATCTGTAAGAAAATGCATGAGCTATTATCATCCAGTATCATAACAATTTCAGTGACTTCGAAGGTGCCCTTTGCCCATAAATATGATGCATTAAATTAGATAATATACATAAAGAGTTCAGAGTAGAATGCTGAATGTGCCCATGAATATTATTACATTCTTCTGAGTCCATCTTGAAAAGTCCTCTTGAAACAGTGCTTAAGCAAGTTATTCCTACATTCAGAAACAACTCCTTGGATGCGAATGCCATTGATGTCAACAAACATTGTATGGAGTCTGTTTCTTAAAAAGATGGGAGTGAAAAAAATGGTACACAAATCGCTCCACATTGCTAGAACTCCAAGTAGTTTCCAATAGAGTTGCACTGTAGGGAGATGCAGTCCCTATGTGAAATCTGTCAGCAAGCTACTTCCTAGTCTTTGACATGCTTTTATACAAGACATGAACACTTTCACTTGCATACACAGGCTGAGCAGATGTGATTCTGTGTAGAGAGCCCATGGGGTCTTAGGACAGTGGGACAAAAGTGAATTGTACAAAAACAGAGACTCAGAGAACTAACATGTCTTACCTGAAAGAAATTTTGACCATTTTTATCTGTACTTCAACTGATATTTTCTGACTATAAAACAATGTCTTAATGTAAGAATGTAATTTTACAGAAAATAAAAGCATAGGAAAGTATTTGTAGAATGTTTTTGTGCTGGTGTTTGGATTTTTGAAACAGAATCTTACTATATAGCATGCCCTGAAACACACAATCCTCCTACTTTGTCCTCCCAAGTACTGGGATCACAAGTTGCTGTAGAACAATGGTCTTGTACTCTGTAAAGATTTGTCACTTGTATTGGTTTAGTAAAATGATTATTGGTCAGTATCCAGGCAGGACGTGTAGGAGGGGCGACCAGAACAGGAGAATTCTGGGAAGATGAAAGGCTCAGTCTGCAGTCATCACCCAGATGCAGAGGACACAAGATGAGAACGCCTCCCTGATAAAAGGTAACAAGCCACATGGCTAACACAGACAAGAATTATGGGTTAATGTAAGATATAAGATTTAATAAGAAGCCTGAGCTAATAGGCCAACCAGTTTATAATTAATGTAAGCCTCAGTGTGTTTCTTTGGGACTGAACGGCTGTGGGACCTGGAAGAACAGAAAGCTCTGTCAATAAGTGTGTCATTTCACCTGGCATAATAACTAGCATAACTTGAACATTAAAATATGTAAATGGTATCTAATGAAAGAAATTGTGCTAATAATAACAGGTAAAAGCTTGCTATTTCATTGTGGAGTGGTACCTAGAAATTGAAGTCATATCCATACCGTATCCCATGTTCATATCCCAGTATTTTATCTGCCTTGGTTAAATAATTATTATGACCAAAAGCAATCTACAGATTCAATGCAATGCCAATCAAAATCCCAGCAAAATTCTTCACAGACCTTGAAAGAATGTTACTCAACTTCATATGGAAAAGCAAAAAACCCAGGATAGCCAAAACAATCCTGTACAATAAAATAACTTCTGGAGGCATCACAATCCCTGACTTCAAACTCTACTGCAGAGTTACAGTACTGAAAACAGCCTGGTATTGGCACAAGAACAGACAGAAGGGCCAATGGAACCGAATAGAAGACCCAGATATCAATCGACACATCTTCAAACACCTGATTTTTGACAAAGAAGCAAAAAATATCAAATGGAAAAAAAAAGAAAGCATATTTAACAAGTGGTGCTGGAATAATTGGATATCAACATGTAGAAGAATGAAAATAGACCCATATCTATCACCAAGCAACAAACTCAAGTCCAAATGGATCAAAGACCTCAACATAAAGCCAGCCACACTGAACCTTATAGAAAAGAAAGTAGGAAATACACTTGAATGTATTGGCACAGGAGAACACTTCCTAAATAGAACCCCAGCAGCACAGACACTGAGAGAAACAATTAATAAATGGGACCTCCTGAAATTGAAAAGCTTCTGTAAAGTGAAGGACACAGTCAACAAGACAAAATGACAGCCTACAGAATGGGAAAAGATCTTCACTAACCCTACATCAGACAGAGGTCTGATCTCCAAAATATACAAAGAACTCAAGAAATTGGTCACCAAAAGAACACATAATCCAATAAAAAAAATGGAGTGCAGACCTAAACATAGAACTCTCAACAGAGGAATCTAAAATGGCTGAAAGACAGTTAAGAAAATATTCAACATCCTTAGTCAACAGAGAAATGCAAATCAAAACAACTCTGAGATTCCATCTTACACCTCTAAGAATGGCCAAGATCAAAACATTGATGACAGCTCATGATGGAGAGGTTGTGGGGAAAGGGAACACTTCTGCACTGCTGGTATAACCCCTTTGGATGTCAGTGTGGTGATTTCTGAGAAAATTAGGAAACAACCTTCCTCAAGACCCAGTCATACCACTTTTGGGTATATATCCAAAGGATGCTCAATCATGCCACAAGGACATGTGCTCAACTATGTTCATAGCAGCTTTGTTTGTCATAGCCAGAATCTGGAAACAACCTAAATGCCCCTCGACTGAAGAATGGATAATGAAAATGTGGTACATTTACACAATGGAGTACTACACAGCAGAAAAAAAATAACGACAGCCTTAATTTTGCAGGAAAATGGATGAAGCTAGAAAACATTATTCTGAGTGAGGTAACCCAGACACAGAAAGACAATTATCACATGTACTCACTCATAGGTGGTTTTTAAACATAAATCAAAGAAAGAGCCTACAAACCACAATCCCAGAGAACTTAGACAACAATGAGGACACTAAGAGAGACTTACATAGATCTAATTTACATGGGAAGTAGAAAGTAGAAAAACACAAGATCTCCTGATTAAAATGGGATCATGGGGACCTTGGGGGAGGGTTTAAGGGGGAGGGGAGAGGCAGGGGGAGCAAAGAAAAATGTAGAGCTCAATAAAAATCAATTAAAAATAAAAATAAATAATATGATGATAGGTGCATATTTGTCAGTTTTAGAATCTTCATAGTAATTCCATGAAGGACTTCTCCAAGGGAAAGAATCTACCTAAAACTATAGGATACTTCCTTGTGACTAGAGTCAAGATCATATGTTCTTTACCTGTAAAGAAGATATACCTACCGAAGATTTCCTTAGTTTTTAGGCACATAAGCTTTATTAACCTCCCTTCTGCCTCTTGTCTAATGTTCCCTTCTATTTTCAGTATCAGCTATGTTAACATAAATTGAGTTCTCCACCTTTATGGATGAGGTCAAAGATTCTTAGGTCAATATTATCCTCCCACAGTCTTCCTCACTGAGACATTAATATGACTTCCTATCTCTGCATAGCATCTTTTCTGATTACCCCAACCCAAGGCCTCTTCCCTGTCTAACAATTGGGATCCCACTAAACCATGACCTTGGTCTATCTTTTCCTTCTTCCCAGCCAACCCTGCATAGCACTTTGTTAGAAGACTTTCACCCCTTGTAAATGTTGCTCTCTGATACCCATTGTCTTTACAGGAAAAAAATCAAATCACAATCTCTGGAGATAAAGAGTATTACTTAACATTTCCTTTCTTTTAATAAAAGAACAAATGAATTCTCAATAGGTGAATTTGTTACTATTTCTACTAAAATGATTGAGTCACAAAAGAATGACTTAAAGGAAGCTATGCCATCATAAAGGTAATAAAATGGACCTGTTTCATGAATGAAATGCTAACTTAAACCAAACCCTCCAAGTTTAAGGTCTAAGATAATGCTCTAGACAGCCAAACTATGGTACCTGCCTCACCCACAGCTCTCCTTAGAGAGATTCAGCCTCAACCATACCTGTGTCCTCTCTAGTGATTCACCACTTCTCCTTGACTCTGAAGTTATAATTATCTATCCTTGGGAAGGTGGACCTGATCCACAAAGCACCTTGTTGATGAGCAGCCCAGCAACCAATGGAGGAATCACTGAGTCAGGGCTTGTTTCACTTTGTCAGAGGCAGCTGGAAAAACAACAGGGACAGATAAAACTAAACTTTACCCTAGGAAATATTTTAAAGTAAAAGAGGGATTGATTACAATCATGAGTAGGCAGAGATTTTAAGGAGCAGAAACTGAGGAAGTAGGTGCTATGAGAACAAGATCTATTGATAGCAATAGGGGAGCAGAACTAACAAAGAAGGGAAGGACTCACATCTCATCACAGGTAAAGTACTAACTCCCTCATTAAACAGAAAACTCCTGCAGCCAAACTTATGTAACTGCACAATCCCCATCTCAGAATAGAGTTGTCGTTTGTCGTCCTTCCCAGATGAGGCCTTTGAGGCCTAAGTGACTCCTTAGAGTGGCATTTGTTTATATCTAATCATATTTTACTGTAATTTCTGGGAAGGAAAACAATACAATACTCTTAGTGATTATCTCTGAGGTCTACAAATAACTCCTTGACTTTATCCACTGTCTCCTATGGCAACTGCCTCCTTTCCTCTTCATCTAAGGAATTTCCCATAGGGAAAAAAAAAGCCCTGACATTTGCTTACCCTAAATCACAAATGGCTGGAAAGCAACAGTAACTGCTAGCATCTTAACAGAATCCAGGTCGTGTAGCGACACGATTCATCGTCCATTGTGGAGGGGCACAGCCAGACAAGCTCTCACGCCGGGCTGACTCAGCTAAGCAAGAGTGTGACTAAGAGTTAGAAGAGTAAGTTAAGAAGGCTTCACACCGTTATTGATCAGTCACTGCTGCAAGTTCCAAATAGAGGAATCTGAGGCAGTCTCCAAAGATGGTGATGATGGGAGATTGCCTTGCAACAATGTTCTCTCCAACTGACTTGGGTCAACAATCCTTTACTCTTAAAAGAAGGCCAAAGGATGAAGCCAGGATGCGATCCATATCTGGAGCAGCAGGAAAGCCTATGTAAAGGAGAGCTGTGCAGGAAAGCCTATGTAAAGGAGAGCTGTGAGAGCGCCATGCACACAGCTCTAAATGCTATATCGCGATATAGCCTTATCAAACCAGCTTCCAGCCTTTTTAAAGCTCAGACGAGACAGATGTAACCACAGAAAAATGGGAAAGGTATTAGTACCACCATGGCTCCGAAAGAAATGCTCCATCTTGGGCAGTGCCACCTTGACTTCAACTACATTCACAGTGAATGTACCGGCATGAGTGTGTGCATATGTGAATGTGAGTGTGCATGTGTATACATGTGTGAGGGTGTTGTGTGCTCATGTGAGTTTAAGTGTGTGTGTGTGTGTGTGTGTGTGTGTGTGTGTGTGTGTGTGCATGTATGTCAGTCTTTGTCTTTATTTTTCTTTAAATGAGTGCATTTGGACTAGTAAATGAGTGACAAAATTAATCTTTCCTGAAAGGCTCCCAAAGAAGTATCTGTACCTAAGGAACGGATTGTGAGCTGACTTCTTTGAGGTCTAGACACTGGGTGTCTTCCTTGAACTTGTACAATCGCAACCGCCATGCAGTTGAGGTTATGGAACAGAGGGCTTGGCCATTTCCAAATAGCGTTTACTCACCCCCATAAAACCTATTTGGTGGTTCCAAGGAGCAAATGGCATTTGCTGGGCTCTTCAATGATATGATTTGCATGCGTGAGGCGAGATCCCCACCGTAATTGTAGGATATTGCTTGCCATTACTGTCATTAGAAGCAGGCAGATGTAGGAGCACTCCCAGGGAAAATCTTCCCGCTGGGTTTTCATGGAGATAAGTGCATGAAATCCACTTTTGAAAAGATGTTGGATGGAAAGAATCTGCCATTCTCTGGCTGCCTGATGATGATTTGCTTGTTAATTGGAAGTTTAGGCTTTAGAGAAGCCTTAACAAATTTGATTGCTAAATTCAGGAGGTTTACTCCCTCTTTGCAAGCCACATTCAGAGGCATAAATCCTCCTCCGTGCATATTTGTCTACATGCTCATTTAGAGTCTCTGTGAAAAGAAGCCAATCTCTAGCCCTTCTGTCAGCAGCATGTCCTGGATCGCTTTCCCCACAAACAAGAACAAAGCACCACTGTGTCCTTTTGTCAGAGTTTCTGGGACTGGGAGGGAGGACAGAGTCCTGAGCTAAGCTGAGATCAAGGCTGTCTCCACATGTGTTTGGTGAGCATCCTGTCCTGTGTCTTCTGCTACTATCAACTGCCTGACTGGGTCCCGCTTGTGAACATCACTTCCATTCCAAATCAGTTTTCCTGCTGCTAATAAGCTCAAGTCAAACTCAGAATCAAAACAAAACAAACAATGAAAAAAAATAAACAAAACCGCATTTGTTTGAAAATCCTGCTGGGTTTTTTTTGTCCTCTGACAGTGCTGGCGTGTTCTGCTCAAAACAATACTACTACCTGGCAAGGTTCCCTGCCTTCCCAGAAAAGCCTTCCTTTACTTCTAATGGCTGTATTTGCAGAACTACAAAATGGCTTCACTCATCTAACCTGACTAGTTTCCTCTAAATTACAATAAGTATATTGTCAGCCAATGAGTGACAACCTCCCCGTGAAGCTGTGTAAGCAACTGTGCACATATTACACAGAAGGGGCTACTGCAGGGTGCCAGGAAGCATTTCTCAGACAAGACTTCAAGGAGAAAGGAGCAAGAGCTTTCCTTCATCATTTCCTGTAATTCTGCTGCATGTACATCAGCTAACAAACCTGTGTTCAACCTTACTTCCATAGCACATGAAACTGGCATGAAGTTAGTTACAGCATAAACACACATGGGACCAATCCAGGCAAAGCCAGTGTTTTCAGCTGGTGGTCAGCAAAAGCATCTCCATGCTCCATAGTCCTCTGGGTGTTTTTGTTATCTCAAACAAGGCATCTAGACACACCTAAGCTGCGTCAGGCAAGCAAAGATGAAGTCTATCCTTCTGGGATTTTGAAACTTCAGCCTGGAGCCTTCCCTCAGCTGATAAAAAAGACCATTGGGGTTTCTTTCACTTATTTATAGATGTTTTCTCTATGCCAGGATCTTGGTTGATGGTGGGGGTATAATGATGGCCAAGGCCTTTGCTTTGTGGAATACAGCTGAGCAGCAGTAGCAGCAAACCTCAACAAGAGCATCCAACCTAGTCTAAAGCGTCTAGTTGAGGCTTCCTAGGTCATGCATCCTTTACTAGACACCTAAAGAAGTACCAGGTATGAGTTGAAAGGAGAGGAAGTGAAAGGCATTTGGACAGAGAAACCTTGTGTGTGGAGGCTCATATGCAAGAAAGCCCAGAAGTCATTCAAGGCTGGAGGACCCTGGTGGAGTTCTAATGTGGCGTGAATTTGGAGAGATAATGATACTGGAAATGAAGAATGAAGTTGTATTTGGAATGGTGACAGGCAGATTCATGAATAATGGTACATCACTAGCCCTTGGCCCAGAGTAGATGCTAACTAAATTTGTACTGAATTAACATATGGATAAAAGAAAGAATAAGTGAAAAAAAGAAAGAAGAAGGAGAAGAGGGAAGGAAGGAAATATGGAAACTGGAAATTTTAGAATGCATCAAATATTAATAATGTTCTACAGACAAAGAAGAACTTTCCACTTTGAAACATAAGCTTTTCTTCTGACTTGTTCTTAGCACGTCTCAATGTGTGGTTCATCTAAGTAACAACCACGCCGAGCACTCAAGGATAACTGGGCACATCCTTTTGCTCATCCTGTGAGAAGCTGTAATGAATAAACACTAATTATCTGTAGGAATAAAGTGACTTTTTAACAGTACCTTTCAAAAGAAAATGTCATTTTCCCAGAGCACATAAAACAAAAAAAAGAACAAGCTTGGATGAAAAAAGGTAAGTGTGAAGATGGAACCATCGACTTACTGCAACAAACGAGTCCCATTTGGGCCTCTACTCTCAGACCACAGTCCTCTGCTGCATGCTGATTCTAAACTAAGGGAGATGGTCACCTCTGGAGGCTGAAGGACGCCTCAGAGGACAGCAGTTCTTTCTGTCATAGAAAAGATCATCGCTCAAGTGAGCCTAGAACAATGAATGAACCAACAAAGTGTTCCTATAGAATGCCCGACAAGAGGCATGGTAGGTGACATCATGGTTCTGGGGAAGTAAGGGTTTGGGGAGCAAGCCTCTGGTCAGTTGGAAACAAAACTCGGCTCAGTCCTATCACAATAATTCAGTCTTGTCTCAGTATTTAACTTATTTTGGATTTCAAGTGTGGAAACAAAGAGCACATAATTTTCAAGTTTGTTCAAGAGAAGCATTCAGTCTCACAAAGCACAAGTAACCACACACAAGTCATTCAACCCTGGTCTTGCTTGGATTTGTTTCCACAGGTTTTTAAACAGATGTAGGTAACTTCCACAAACACAAACACACTGCGCCATGATACCATTTATTTAAGTAACGCTTGCCGCATACGATGCTAAGACACATTAGTCCATTTTCTTTCAATGTTCGTGAAAGCTGTTCTCCTATATCCTATGGGCCTAGGGTAAAAGACAAAGTGCTTCCTTTCCACTGGTGGGGGGAATTAAACAGAGCAAGAAAAGCCAGCAGAGTTACAAAGTTGTCTCCAAGGTCAGCTTCCCCTGTTAGCAGAAGAACTGGAAATAAAACCCCAGCCTTCATTTCCCCTTCCTGTCCTGTACCCATTGGACCAAATTGCTGTCAATCAATAGGCAGCCAGTTATGATAGATGCGCATTTCAGCTAGTGTCAATAAAAACAAAAATCAAGTTTTAATCAAAACACATAACCAAGATCTACATTTCTCTTGGTCTCAATAAATCTTCCCCAAAGGAAGCAGGCTAAAATTCTTTACATTTAAAAATGAGCTCTGCTGGGACTCCAAATTCTAGTTCGATTTTTGAGTTGAGGCATTTTTTTTCTTTATCAGACACTTGGTGCTGTGGTGTGATAAGAGCCCCATGCAGACCATAAAACTAATTTATCATCTGTAAGGTGTACAAAGAAAATGGTAGCTGCCTACTTGTCTGCTTGACATATTAGGTCATTTTTGCCGCTAGCTTTCTAATACTGAGCAATTTTATCAGCTATTTATATACATTAATTGTGGATACCCATATGCTCAATGCTGTATTTAATAATGCATTGCATTGAATATGCATTCCTGAAGTCATAGCATGCAGTGAGCATCTTGCGTTTGGCTATTTGGTTTGCCTATTAAAGGCCATTATTCAGTTATGCCATGTTACCCTCTCTTTCAACTAAATTTATGCTTCTTTAAATCTGGCTCACCCTTCGGAAATCCACTGAAGTGGACAAGGCCACCTCACATGTCCCAAGGGCTCCAAGCAAAAACTAACAGGGAAAATGCCATGGTCCACTTAATAATACTCAAGCCGAAGTATTATTTGATAGATCTTTTCCCCAAAGGACAGAAGCATATTCACGCTTCACAGTGTAAATATAAATACAGTTCCCAGGCAACAGAGACACAGGATGCTAGAAAAAGTGTGAAAAACACAGCCTCAAATAGCTATACCACAGTGATTTCTTAACTAGCAAAGAAGAATCAGTGTAAATATTCAAAGCAATCTCAACCTCCACTCTACACACCCCGTTTTCTGTGGTCCCCAGGAAAAGAAAACAGGTCCAGTAGAATCCTCATCAGCCAGTAATTCTCCATATCCCCTGTAATGAGAACACCCACCTCTGGAGACCCCTCCCACAGGCCACAAGTATTCACATTGGCATCATAAAATTACCTGTGTCCAACAAGGTTTTAAATGGCCCTGATCAAAGACCAACAGTTTCTATGTGTATACTATCTATAGCCTATTATCTCTTGAATTTCTTGGAACAGAACACATTTTCAGTTCCAAGTGCTTTTTTTGTACAACAGAACAAAAGGAAGGTACTGTTTTGATCCTAGACAAAAAAAGGGGGGGAGTTCAAGGAACCCAGAACTAAGTTAAGTGGAGTAGACATGGAACCAAGGCAGGCAAAGTCACTCTGGGTGCCAGAGGATGAGCCAGGAAGGTGACAGGAAGAATAGAAGGTGCTGATATTGGAGTTCATGTTTGAGGCAAGGTATTCTTTATCTTATCCAAGCCTATGATCTGTGTTGTGGCATTTGTGTAATACGATACTGAAATGTGGCCCAAAGCTCTTTTAAGAGTAGGTAATGAAAACATATACAGAAAATAAATAATACTTGGTTTTCCCGCAAACCCTCCCTAAAACTTTAGTTCAAATATGCATCCTATTCTCACAAGGAATGGAATAATCTACATTTAAATGTTAAAATCCCTTTATGTTCCTATAGATTCTTCACCTATGGTGTTCATGTAAATGAAGAAAATATACAAAGGATATGAAGGCCTAAGTCATAAAACAATCCGACACCAGTTTGGAATTGTGATTAATAAAATGGTTATTTATTTGAAGGGAAAAACTTATAGATAACCTTACCAGACAACAGCCCTCTGCACAATCAGGGACGAAGCCTAACAGCCAGAAGCCAGAAGCAAGAGAGAGAGCACACGGCTACCGCTGCTTTTTAAAACTAAAAAGACCATGTACCAATGGGCTGGTATCTTAAAGGCTACTGGCTGGAAGAGCAGAAGTAGCTCCTGCAGTACTTCCCCCTTTTGTTTAAGTAAGAAAGTTCCAAACCCAATACAAAACAATATACATTAGGAACAGATACCAAGTATAAGATTAGAATTACAATCAGCATAAACAATATTAAGCAAGGAACATATACTAAATATTTTAATAAACATTCTATCCTAAGGAGTCTAAGTCTTGTATTGAAATTGGCTTGGTTAGATCATAAGAGGATGGTATGATTATCTAATCTTCAACCTTATAGAAGGCCTAAGAAGGAAGATAATATTACTTGAGCAGGCAGGAAGTACAATCAAGTAGCTTCCTAAGCGAGCAATATATGACAGAGACAATTAGCTACCTGCGCAATCACCCAAAGTCTCATTTTGCTATGTTGAAATGACCAACTTTAGATATGGCCTAGAATAACTGACAGACCATTTTCAAAGGCAAGAAATTTTTCAAAACCATCTTACCCTGTCTTGGCAAGATTAGACAGTCCTGTTTATCCATTTCTGGATACTATATCTTGTCAGTGGTTGAGGCATGGACATTTCTTTGCCCAAAGGCCAGTTTTTGCCAAGAAGAAAACAGGCTCCAAGTGGAGTGTCTTTGGTGCTCAACATTCTCTCGGGAATAGATCGGTGCTGCCAGGAGCAATTATGTCTCATGTCAACAAAACCCTAAGTTATTTAAATGGCATGTTCCACAGATCCCTGAAGTGGTTGTAGATTATCTATCTATATAGAATATAATCTCTATGTATCTAAAGAACCTGATTAGTCTAACTATTAGTATGACAAGCATAGATGACTATTGACCTATATAACTATATAACATAAAGACTAAGACAATAAACAATTGTGCAATAAATAAGGACAATGACCTCCAAATGTAAACAATGTACAAGTATCTTGATCACAGGCAGAAATGTACACTGCAATATGGCAAATATTATGTATATGTATCAATACATAAAAAATGCTTTAAACAGAGATAGAAGCATGCATACATACAACATTCAATATAATTTAACTTGGTATCAATATACAAGAATCTATACCAATGTAATTGTCTGTAAACAATAACTCACAAAAACCAATCTATTATTCCATCAGCCAATTCTCCTTTTTTTTTTCTCAAAAAGGTCTCTGAGCTTATAAAATTCCTCCCCTCAAACGTATACCAATTATAATCAACCCCTAAAATGATGTCCCTAAGCCTGAGGACAAACTATGCTGGGAGAGGGGATGTTGTCTTCTAGAATTACTTCCAACTGTCATGGGGGCGATGTTCTTTCTAGGGGATCCTGTGAAAATGAAATGATGGTTACATTTCAAGATTAATGTCTGGTAAGATTGCAAATAGTCTCTGAGTATTTTGTGGAAGTCTGGCCAAAACGTTGTAAAAGATGTGCACCATTTCAGCTAACCAAGTTGGAACCATCTTGTGAAGCTGGAACCCAAAACAGGTCTTGTAGTAGTGCTATCAGTGTCATGACGTCATATCGACCAGGTGGAGTTGTTGTTATGGGGCCCCACCTTCTTCCTGGAAACTTCAAAGATTACTGCAGGAAAATTCATTGTTCATTGTGGAAAACTTAAACATTACTTATACAGACATATATATTCAATGAAAGGTATGATAAAGACAAAAATAAATATGAAGAAAAACAAAGATGTTTTCTAAATACTTTTTTCTTTCTGTTCCACATCAAACGGCTCTTGACATGAGATAAAAACTCTGGGTTTTTTCTTTTAACAACACGCTTGGATTTAAAGAAGGACAGAGCCATTGTCCAACTCTAAACCTAGCTCTATATATTCATAAACATATACATACATACATATACATATATATAAATGTATACTTTCTATCATTTGTACTTATGAATCATTTTTTATTTTCTTCATGATCCTTATTGGATAGTTATTTTTCTACCTGTCATCATTCAAACATCATGGTTTCTTGAATTTTCGAAGATGAGTATTTTCCTGCAAAGACAAGAACAGGACCCTGCCCCTATCCTAAATGCTTTTCTAACCACCTGTATGGTTATCACCAGTGTGGATGAGCTGTCATTTCTCCATTTCAATAGGTTTCTCCTTTTCAAAGCGAATATTTATTAAT